>JAQFYE010001480.1:0-22737 GCA_034694305.1 Protaphorura glebata | reverse complement strand
TCAGATGTATCCGTATGTCTCAAAGCCCACGCGGGTACATACGACTTTCTCCGGTTCCGGTAGCTACGGAGAAAGCATGAGAAAATAAGCTGTTGGAGTATTATCCAAATTTAAGACTTATTCAAATTTGAATATAGCAAATATTTAGAATGACTGATTTGCCATAGGTTGGTGTAATCATAGTTGCCCTGCACTAGATGTAAAGTGCAGCCGTAAAGTAGTTAGAAAATATACTGAAAAATTGCATTGACAGTAGAAATATTGCAAGTCTATCATTGTCTCCCGAAAATATTACAGCTGAAACGTAAAACTCCTAAAGCATTTTTGGAAAATTGATCGAGTTAAATAAGAAATCATTACAAATGTCTCATTTGAAATTAAAACGAAGTTATTATAGTCACAAGGAAAACTATTGTCTCCTGAGAAGCTGAAGTAGATTTTGGTCACAAAAGACTTGAGTTCAGCTTCATTTTATTTTGCAGTGTTTTTATTTGAATTTGTGATAGTGATTACCGGTCTAGGGTTGGAACAAGACTTTCATACGTCATTCCTCTAGGTGATCTCTATAACTTGCTATCTCTGGCTTTGACATTGCTTAAGCGGAGATGGAGATCTTTATGTCAAAATTAATGGAGATTCTGTCGAATTTGAAATTGAAATCTATGCAGGCATAATCTTTTATTTTCACAATTTGGCACAACTTTCGGCATGAAATCATTAATACTTGCGAATTCGCGTAGGGTTACAGGATGGATTCACTTAACGATCTTTGTGAATTATATTTGTACTTTATATTCAATATAACAGCTAATAATCAAAATTTGATTTTCTAATTTTGAACAGGTTTGCTGGATTTGGCCCACAGAGAATACCAAGCCGGTGACTACGAAAATGCAGAGCGTCATTGTATACAACTCTGGAGACAAGAGCCAAACAATACGTCTGTCCTCCTCCTATTATCCTCCATTCATTTCCAGTGCCGAAAATTAGAAAAGTAAGTCTTATTTAATATTTAAATCATGTCTCGAACAAAATTCAAAAGCATTGAGGAGTGTAATTCGTCATGGCCGTGCTTTAACGGTAACGAAGGTTGATATAATTGTAAACTTGTATTTTTGAATACTGCAGTCACAACACACAATTCGCTAATAATGGACTTTGTATTGTGACTTGAAAACACATCTCTCACATGAAGTCGTTATAAATACGAAATTAGCAAATGATATTCAAACAACGATCAAACACGAGAATCAGAATGCGGGAGATAATCTATTTTGAGAAGAAACACGCAGAAATGAAATCAAGTACTCCGATAAATGTCATCGTCGGTGACCTTTTATACATGAAAAGTACAAATATATCATAAAAGAGGGGAGTCGAGAGTAGCTATAGAGAGGATTTGATAAACTCAGTTTGACTTGAATTAAGTGCAACTAATTGATGGTAAAGCTTTCAAGGAATCTAAGTGTATTGAATTACATTAGGAACATTCCAATTAACTCCCAACCAGTCCAAACCACTTTCATTTGTTTTGCGATTTATGGAAAATAAAACTTCCCTTCTGATCCTGTAATGTAAACGCAAACGCCCACATAATTATTATGAGCGTGTACTTTTCCAGATTTACAGAAAAACAGTACACAAGTGTCAAAAATAGATAAAAATTATGTTTAATTACAGAGTACTACAATTCGGTTAACAATGAGTGAATGAGTGGAGTTACTACTCTGGTGTCAGCCGCTGATAAAAAAATGCAAGGAATCTATTTTATGCATATTTTATTCAAAATAACGTACTTCATAATCTTTAAAATCTGAGAACTACAAAATCTGTAATCCTGGAATTTAAAGTACCCCTACGGTGTAGTGGGGCTTAATCGATATGATGCATGTATGAATTAGAAAAGCAAACGTTAAAGACTCAGGGAGCAGAAATTAGAAAAGAAAGCATTGCGGTCAAGGAATTTTTGCGGTATTATTTGTATTAACTGTTTTAACTTTTGTTTGCAGATCAGCACAGTTTAGCACACTAGCAATCAAGCAAAACCCATTACTTGCAGAAGCTTATTCAAATTTGGGAAATGTGTACAAGGAGAAAGGTCAATTGCAGGAAGCACTGGAGAATTATAGACATGCTGTGCGACTGAAACCAGACTTCATTGACGGCTACATTAATTTAGCTGCAGCCCTTGTAGCCGCTGGAGAAATGGAACAAGCTGTCCAAGCCTACATCACGGCTCTACAATATAACCCGGTGAGACATTATTTAATCTCATTTTAATCCATAGACGTCATTCTCTTTGGTGCATTAGAAAGGACTCCACTTTCCTTTAAAAATTCAGACTGACTCAAAAACATTCCATGAGTGTTTTTTCCGTGGTTCAAGTTCTGTGTTACTATTGAAATGACCTGACCAGGCCATTTCAGGCACTGTACTGACTGACACTTCTAAAAATATGGCTAAAGAGCTATTGAGGATTCAGGAAATAACTATCACCCGAACGAATGCGATATCCATCAATATCAATTATATTCTTCAATTCTTCGGAGAAATAGTATTAAATATTAGCAAAGAAAACTCAATTTTCAGTTCCCATTCATCCGTCCCTTCTTCTGGACGCAACATTTGTTTGTACTTATCTCATCTCAATTCTCTGTCTTCGGAAATGAGGAATAATACTCAATCTTATCGGCTTCCTAAAGTCTAGCAAATTAATATAAAAGATAACTAACGGACAATAAGTCAGTTGGTTTAGCTAGGTATCTCACAAAGATTAGAATTCAGTGAAAGTATTGCAAAACACTCAAATGTATCAACACGTATGCCTACGGAAATTACCACAATGTGAATTCAAAACATACATGTTTTTCCGCTCAAATTCTCTGAAGAGATTCAAAACAAGAATGAATGTAGGGCGAAATGCACATGCATAAAAACTGTTACAGTAGAAATTTTGGAATCTCAAATTCAAGTCCGCGACCGTGACAATGACCATGACCATCCCAATGCGCATTTATATCATCTTACAAGTATTATAAGATACCATCTGACCTCCGACCGTCTATAAGACACAGCATAATTTCTTGGTGACATGACATCTAAGCGGAAGTTATACCCAATCCAGTATTTTGCATAGAAAGCTGTCTACATCACATTCTTCTTTGTTCACGACTGAATTTCCCCAATTATGTTAATCTACCCCGCACAATTTAATACTAGAAGGGAGGGACCAGATTGAAGTGTCCCTAATACAAACAAATGACCTAAAATTCACTACCGTTCGAACACTATATGTAATTTTTAATTTATAAAAAATTTCTGGCAGAACCACGATCTTTTTGAGATTTTTTTTGAAGTCCAATATTTTAAAATTGCGATGAGTTTTACCAAAAGGAGGGACCAAAAGCGAATGTTTAATTTCTGGACATTACGATTGGCAACCCACTTACTTCAGCACGTACGCGAACATATTAATTGATTTAGGCACCGTATTTTTCCACAATTTTTTATTGCGGAAAAAGTTTATCAAAATCTCAAAGAATCTCAAAGACATTCCTAACCACAATCACGTGACAAGTCAATGGATATTACATCCATGCATGCCTGTGATACATCTTTTAGTGAAGTGCTTGAATAGAGTAGTGTGTGCTATCAGTACAGCTAAGAGATTCAGATTTGAGCCCCATGGATTGCAAATGCATTGTATATTATGTTAGATGAAAGAGGGTCTTATAAGCCAGGCACGCCGTGTTGCCAACGTTATTTGAGGGCTGATCTAAGTTCATCCAATGACAACGAGCTATTCATTCACTTTAGAGGGAGAATCGTTTAAGGTGGACCTCTGTGCTGTATATATTCGAGATGGCGAAACTCACTCATGATGGGCCTTCCCGAGCTATGGCATGATATGACTAACATTTCAACCGTTTAACACTCCACAAATAATTTGGATTGTATAGAAATCAAATATGGAACTATATAGAGTGGGATGAATGGTTAGGGTAGGGTACCCAGTACCCGTCAACCAACCCTAATTCATTTCTTTTCATCTTTTACAAAAGGTTCAACCATTTTGTGAGGAACGGAAAAATTCCGCCGATTTTGAATTAAACGCGGAAGTAACAAGTGCCAAACATTGGTGCACAGCGTGTGATGGATCCAAATAATTTAATGTTAATTAAACAGGATAATGAGAAAGTGGAGGAATTTGATTCGGAATAATCTATAACCCTTGCATTCATGACAAATGACAATTAAAATATTTACAAATAATTCACAACATGTCGCAATTTACATTCAGCTTGGCTTAATTTTATTTTATTTAGGTCAACGTTTTCAGAATAAATTGTTGACATTCTAACCATTATTATCAACCACAAAAAATGGCGAAAAGAATAGTAATTTACCTTATTAATGGCTTGTAGGACTGGACATGTTGACAATCGCATGAAGCAGTCAATAAAAATCGTTTAGCTTGTTCCTCCCGCTCCTGTATTCAAGCAATATGTAGATATTAGTAAATAAGAGGTAATGGCATTACATAATATATGAAAGACAAGATTTCATTCATTCAAACTTTATGTATTTTGAATTTGATGATTGGTAGACCAATTTTTGAAGACATTTTTTCCTATAGTTTCCAGTTCTTCCTTACACCTGCATTTTACATTACTGGTAGAATAAATGCGAATATAAAAATCTTATTGACGTGTAGGCTCAGGCTCAGGCTCAATAAAATATAACATGATCTAATAACCGAAGATGGATCACATTTAAATATAAAAATCTGTTCAATTAATAATATGAGTCATCACAAATATTTTAAAGATATTAGACAATAGGGAATACATTCCCTATTAAACAATATGGCTAGGAAAACGGAAAATCCTACTGATTTTATAACATTCCATGTGGCAATAAAATATTTTGAAAACGTGCATGTAAATATCAATATTTCAGCATTCATTCAAAAACACGTTATAAGTGTATTTTTTGGATGACTTGAGTGCGACGAGTAAGTCAGAGAATAGGTCATTCGACTTATGGTCGCTCTGTTCGTCCGTTGTCCTCGATTAAAGGTTTTCTCTGATTGCGTGAGTCAGGGATAATCCAATATAAAGTTATGTTACAGCTTTTGCCTGATTTCGTGTTTGTCAGGCAAAAATTAAATCAGCCCAGTGCAGTGGGACACTGCATTGAACTATTGTATGAAGCTCGCTCTGGATTCATGTTTTGCGTTGGAAAAAACAATAATATTTCCTTGTTAGTTGTTTATTGCATTATATGTTTTGACGATGGTCACGTACAAAACAAATAACATTATGGACAAATCTCGTTTAACAATTGCCCAAATGTTTAATCCGATAACTTAACTGTTTGTTGATATAATTACTAATCATGGCTCTCTTTTTATGGTTTCAGGATTTATACTGTGTACGAAGTGACTTGGGAAATTTATTAAAAGCTCTCGGTAGACTTGACGAAGCTAAGGTACAGTCGTGATCCATTTTTTACCTCAATTTCCTTCTCGCTTGGTGGCTAGGGACTCTTAGAAATTACCAAGCCTGCAATATCTCTTGCTGACACGATCAAAATTGGAAAATATGATTATTTTGAATCATGTCAGCTAGTGAAATTGTAGGTTTTGGTTTTCCAATGGGCATGGATTTCTTTAGGGTTTGCGGGTTTGATTGAGAAATCCCAACAAACTTGTCGGAATTACTCAGTCAGAAACGAAAATTCCTACAAACATGCATTCCTGGTTTGAGGTCAGGATTGAGTCGTGTGTGGGTTAGGGAACAGCCTTTTGCATGACCTTAGTTTTGAACGGCGGTCGCGGTCCGCGCGGTATATCTCAGAGAGCGCAGAGAATTTTTAGGATAAGCCAATTTGCTGGTTGCGCGCTCGCTGCAAGCGCCATTATTCCTGGAAAGCACACCATTAGAGATAACATGGAGCTTCAAACCTCGGCAGGGCGGAAAGGGCAACAATTCTGTTCCAGGGTCATTCACACGAAACCACAAGAGTTTGAAGGCGCAGAAACATTCAATGATCGTCAACCGAAACTGGAACTGGAGCTCAGCACTCGCGCTCGCGCGCTCGCTATGGGTAGTTAGCCAATTATTGCATGCACCGCCTACCTCCCTCGAAATCAAACTTTCAAGTTCAATTTTGAGTGGTAGGATTTTAAGCCATTACGATTTGCCCCTTTCCTTGAACGAGTCATCAAATGAAGAAAAGTCAAAGAAATTAATGAGTTCTTGTTTAATTGTTCCTCCGTTTATTGCACGAATTGAAGATTTTTGGGTGGAGATAAACAAATTAACTCGTAAATGATTATCACCATTTTGATGATTCGACACTTAGTTCCTTTTGACTGAATGATTTCATTAGTAAACAAACTGTTATGACTCAATTTTGTCCAGTCACAAGGGACTAAGTGTTTGCGCGCCGCCGCTTTTGCTTTGTTTGCCATTTTGAATGTTGTTTCACTAGAGCCCCCATATGTTTCAATTTCAATTCAATGCTGTTATTCTTGTGATGATTGCCTCGAAATTTTAGCTTAATATGGACATGAGTGGTTCACACTGAAATGTATCCACGTTCTGGTGAGATGACATTAAGCTTCGCGAGCCTTAACCCACATAGCTGGATAGAGACATTTGAGGGCCCTTGCAGGAATTTGCAGGATTTAAATTTGCAAAGAGTGTAAGGGTGCGCAAGGCTTTATCTGGGAGACGAATGCATGCCCATTCGGACTTTCAGGTTAGAGTTTCATTGAGTATTTGACATTTTCTTGAACTTTCCCTGAAAAACTTCAATCAAGTGTCGACATAACTGCACAAGAGTGGATTCTTGCACAAATTCTAAGCATAACGACATGTTTTAAAAATCACTTTCCTAAACGAACCGGAACCGATTTTCAATATTTCAATATCATTACCCGTATATCCATGCTCATTTTCAAAATGAACCAGATTTTGCTGACTGCAAATATTTTGAGACAGCTAGGTATTTCTGTCGTAGCGGGTTTTATTTCCAAAATTTACGACTGTGCAGCTATGTCGCCGTTCTAAATATTTTTTCAAAGCTGCGGATGTGCTAAATTTAAATTATTTAGCACTAGCAAAGTAAACTGTAAATTGATTCTCACCGTTGACACTTCTTCAGTTGGGAATAAGAAACCTTAGTGAAATTCATTCATACTCAGTGGAAGGTGCGACCGACGAGAGGTCAATTAAATTTAACGTTTGTTTACGACATTTTTTTTTTCAAAACAAAAGAGAGAGACTAATGACTGTTTTAATTTTTGCTCTTGTTCCGGGTAAGTTATAGGGGGTCACATAGGCGGTTAGGGTAGTGCAGGCCTTGTCAAACGACGAGACTTGATCAATACAATTCAGAAGAAGGACACTTGCTACTACTACCCTAAAAAAACGTTCTATGGACGACTCCGTGCGGACTTGAGAGTTCGAGAAAATGACAAAGAAAAAAAATGCCTCATGTAATGACCTTATCACACGACTACGACGGCGGCAGGGCGGCGGGTCAGCATCTACCGGTGGAATCTTCAAGAAGCAGTTTCAACAAAAGTCACCCTATCCGAGCAGCCTTCCGCGTCGCCACCACCAAGACTTGTTAACCTGCGCCTTACTATTGACTCTTCCTTTTGTTGTCTTGAAAACTCCTTAAAGACTGAAACCATCCCAATTTTTTTTTTAAAGAAACATGGTTTCAGGAATTCCTTCACTACTCTCTTTTTTAATTTGCCACTCATTTCAAAATTGACCTGAAATACCGACTCTGTCCTTGTACTACCCAAATCATCCTGTACAAAATTTGTCCTACTGACCCCTAAAGGAACCTTATTTTCCTAAAACCTTCATACCTATCGAGTCGATGACCTGTTCACAAATGCAATTGCGTTTTTTCGGCAATGCCTCGCTGTCGCTTTAGAATTTACATTCACTACTTTGAAGAGCGAAAAGCCGAATAGTCAGGGATGTCACTGGTCGCGTGCACGCGTAAGAGCAGGTCTTCCGGCGCTAAACTGTACAGAATTGAGATGCGCGCTTAGGTGTAGAAATGCTAGTCGAAGCGCCCCGGCCGATACGCGCAATTTCTCCTCGCAAGCGGCGCATTGAATATTTTGAATGGAGATCCCGTAGGCCTAAGGGGCTGTGCGCATGACTTCGGACATCATTTAAGCAGGCAAGGCATGGGCTTAGGCGAAGGCTTCTAACAGCTGAACGCTGGGGACAAAACAAACGAAATGGAAAAGTTACTGTTTGCTAAATGTAACTAAAAAGTCAATGGCGGCTTTGAGTGCGCACGCGGCGGTTTAGGTACTTAAAGGTGTTTTTGCCCCTCAGCACTCCGTATTTTGGGATGTCTTAAGGCTTTTTAAGCTAATTGAATTTTCTTTGATTTGATCCTTGCTCATCTGTACTGTTCCCCGTATATCCTTGAACTGAATTTGAATGTTGATTCATTACAAAAACAAATTTCCTTAACTCCTCCCACCTTGTCCCTTTCCTCTCAATTATTACCCACATGACCCTCTCCTTTCAAACCCCTCAAGGCATGCTACTTGAAAGCCATCGAGACTAGACCAGATTTTGCCGTCGCCTGGAGTAACTTGGGATGTGTGTTCAATGCTCTCGGAGAAATTTGGCTTGCAATTCACCATTTTGAGAAAGCAGTCACCCTTGACCCTAACTTTCTCGACGCCTACATCAATCTTGGAAATGTTCTCAAAGAGGCTCGAATCTTTGACCGGTAAAATATTTATCATAAATACAATATAAACTTTGAAGGAATGGCATCTTTACAAATATATTTCGAAACATTATTACAGAGCCGTGGCAGCCTATCTTCGAGCACTAGTACTCAGTCCGTCGAATGCAGTCGTCCATGGAAATCTTGCCTGCGTTTACTACGAGCAAGGGTAAATTGACTTTTCTAAACTATGAAACATATAATTTCAAATATTTAGCCAATAACAAGGAGCAGTCAGAGAATTAACCCATCCGTCTGTCAGTTTCGAAGATCGTTGAGCTTTCACTTAAATGACAAGTTTTTGCCAACTACCTAAGTTCTATATTCTCCCTAATATTTTCATAATTCTACCGGAATCGCTATTTCAAATAATAATTCCGGGTACCGGGTGTTAATTTGTTAATCTTCAATGGAATGAACAATGATCATGTATGGATGTCAAGGATGTACTGATATTCCATGTATCCTTCGCTCTGTCGAAAATTCTTTAATATTCTGGCCACATAATGAGACTACTGATAAGTTGCGTGTCAAAATTAAGGAAACTTTGAAATAATTGCACGTAATTGTTATGACAAACATACGATGTTATCATAGTCGCCGTACAGCTCGTCATAGTCGAATATCGCCACAGAAGAAAACAAAAAGTGAAAGGTAACCCTAGTAGTAGGAAGGAACAGCAGCATATAAAAAACTCTTCAAAGCAAGAAATAGAGAAGCAATGTCAGGTCTAGAGAGAAGCGTACTTAAAATATGTACCCTCCACAAAGCGAAATGATTAGGATATGAGTGTCTGCTTACACCATTATGTTATTTTGTTAGTATATCAATTTTTGTAATTAGTTTAATCAACAGAATTGGAATTGTGGCCCAAATGCCAAATCTAAGGGTAAAAGTGTACATACCTCATGGTGCAATATTCCTCTCATCCGCTGCGCTGTGTGCTGTGCTGAATTTTTGAAAAAAGTTACTAAAATTGGTGCTGTTGATATGTTGAATCCATCACATGAAAATGAAACTACGAGAAACAACTTTCGGAGTATAGATTACTGTAGATTGACATCCCAGACAAACAACTAACGGGATATTGCAATAGTACTTTTCGACCTCGTAGACTGCGGGCTGAGACATTACATAAAGTTCAAAATCTTCACACTGTTGATGATAATTAAGAACTGTCAACAGGCACGCTTGTCCACATCCACAGTGACATTGTCCAAACATCTCCGCAAACTTATATCCTGAAAAGTCATACTGAAAGTGATTGATTAAAACAAAATGTGTAACATTTGCCCTGATTTCCGCCAACGCCTCGTCCGCCATTATTAAAATCTGAATTCACAAAGAAATACTAATATTAAAAAGCACAGCTCAATTAATGGAATCACGTCACTAGTCAAGTCTCAACACCAAACCACTTGAAACTCAGCTTCAACATTCAGTCAAAGTCACAATGACAAATTCCTAAGTCTCAGAACACAGAATTCGGATTAGTACTTCAATCAGTCACAAACACGCTAGTCAGTACTCAGTACCTCCGTCAAAATTCAGAAAGTTTACTCACAAGTCCCACCAAGAATGCCGATCTCTTTAAAATTGAACATTGAAAATTAAGTATGGACTGAGTCCCCAAATAACTAAAACTGAAAAGTTTGTCAAATTCGTAAAACAAAAGAAATTTTTGTGACTTTGGAAAACGGGACTTTCACTTAGAACTAGGACTTCCAACAGACACGCAGTAAAAGGTGTCTGAGAATGAATTTAAATCCACGCAATCCATATACGCATTTCCTAGAAAGTACCAAAGCACAAAGGAACGGACTTGGCGGGATTTTTTTCCGCTCAGACTGTCTAGACATAGACTTGGACTAAACCTACCTGTCCGTCTGACTCAACAAACCCCGTCTCCAAAAACAAACAAAAACTGATTACTTATAAGGCATTGCCAAATATCAGAGTTTACGGAAGGTACCCCTAGGACTAGGAAAACATTCCGATGAAGAGAGATAAAGTAAATCATGTCTGCTCGACGGATAGAACCCTAACCACCCCACCCGATTTTGATATCTCGATGAAATTACAAAAAAAAGGTGCATGCACAAGCACAACGCGATGAGATGCGACGCGATGATGGTGCGATTCAATTTCAATCTTAACCACCGTGAACCAAGCGTTAGAAAAAACAAATTATTTCGTATTGCTAACGAAAAGAAGATCCAAGATAAGAGTTGGATTTTCAGCCAGATAGGTACCCAAATATCAATATAAGGGTAAACAGAAAAACATTAAAGCTCGTCAACAACACGCATAGGACTTATGATTTAAAAAACTATTCTTTTTTCTAAAAACAAAGGTGAGAATATCAGTCGAGAATGTGTCTATAGTGGGAAGGACGACTAGTCTGAGGCAGCTATATACAAAATGCATTAATTCAATATTCAAAACTGCACTTTACTACCGTCTTGGTGTCTTCAGAGTAGAAAAAAGTACCAATTTAGACGCAGTATAAAGTACTTCTGAAAATGTTGGACTCCTTGGAAGCGTTATTAGCACAAAAGCCTTTAATTCCACCTATCAATTATTGCAATATGGGAATTTAAGAGGGTCTGGCTCTGGCTCTGGCTAGAACGGGCATATTGTAGTTGGTTGTATTTCGGACATTTCTTTAGAAACTTTAGATAGACTATTTCTCCCTATGACCTTGGCAATTGCGATCTCACGTATTTATGTACGTAATACCAATACCTCTCTGTTTGTTTTTCTTAAAAAAGCTTAACTTATATCAGTATGCGAGGATCGTTTCACTTGTGCCACCCCGATGGCGAGGGTCAGCAGTGTAACGGTAACTGGTAGACTTAACTTTGGGATGAGGCCCTAGTCAAGGCTTTCGCGTGTGTTCAGATTTTATTTGCTTGTACGCACATACTGTACTTCTCTTCTTATGCTGAGGGATTGCAATATCGATTATTCATAACCGCAATATTTAATCCTCAATTTGTTGTCTTACATTCTGAAGAGACACAATAATCCATTCATGTCAGAAAAATTAATCATATTGCATAACAGTTAAGAAACTGAAAACTCAGTATACAAAAATACTTTGTCAATACTATGGTCAACTTTTTTTAAGTACTGCGGACTAATCGGGATGAAAACTCCTACAATTAGCAGGGTGACCGACAGTACTACTTTTGGGAGTACAGACTCTTTTTTGTGTCTCAAAACTGCTTAGTTATCCACTTTTGACCCCAGTTTTTAATGATTTTCCTAAAATATCGATTTTGGCCTCCCCTATTCGAGATTCCTGTACTCCTAGCCAATCTTGAAAAGGTGGTCACCCTGATAGTAAGAGTCTTCTATATAGTCGTAGTAGAGATGGCGCCACCATCGCTATCGCCACTATCGCCATACCCCGTACCAAACCGCTTCGTTTCACAATGCAAAGGTGGTCCCCGAATTGTCCTCCAAACATATGCCAGAAAACGGGATATACATTTTGATTAAAATGCGCAGATTAAATTCAATGACGTCAATATAGCACCGGGGTTTATACTCTCGGATGCCTCTTGAGTAGGATAATAATTCTAACAAAAATGTTCTGGATAAACTTAAGAAGTGATTCGACATGGATTTTATTTTAATTTGTGATTTTATTTCTGAATTCCAGGCAAATCGATTTGGCAATTGAGACTTACCGAAGGGCTATTGAATTACAACCGAATTTCCCGGATGCTTATTGTAATCTTGCGAATGCCCTTAAGGAGAAAGGAGAGGTGGAAGACGCGGAGAATTGTTACAATAAGGCACTCCAATTGTGTCCGAGTCATGCAGACTCACTGAATAATTTGGCCAATATTAAAAGGGAACATGGTTTGATTGAGGAGGCAACAAGATTGTATTTAAAAGCTTTGGATGTGAGCAACATATTCATAACTTAATATCAAAATCAAAGCAGTTTGAAGTTTGACAAATATTTCAACTTTTGTTTTCGTTCATAGGTTTTTCCGGAGTTTGCTGCGGCACACTCTAATCTAGCATCTGTTCTTCAGCAGCAAGGGAAATTGCCTGAAGCTTTAATGCATTATAAAGAAGCTATTCGGTAAGTTAATTGGGAAAAAAGATTCTTGTGACTCAGATTAAGCGAACCTTCGAATTAGTAAATTCATGCATCCTGGTCTTCAGAGGAATAGAAAAATGATATGGCGGTGAGAGCATGAGAGAATTTCCCCCGATTTGGCGATTGAATCCCAATTTTCCCACTTTGGTAGGAAAAAAACTATCGATGACTTCCACGGGTCACGAAAGCGTGAAATTAATGTACGTTTCCAGATAGGAATTAGAATATAAGAATATAATCCCTTTAAACACTAAGGGCTTAGCGTTGTGGTTTGCGAGCAGGCCTTACAAAGGGTAGGCACGACCTGTATACGTGAACTTTGACCCGATACCCAATTTTCTTAATGGCTCGGGTCGGGATCCTCTGAGTGGGGTCTGAGTCTGAAAATGTGATACTCTTCCCGTGAACTAACTATTATTATTTCGTATGAATTTTTCAGAATTCAACCATCATTTGCGGACGCGTATAGTAATATGGGAAATACATTGAAGGAGATGCAAGACGTCGCATCCGCGCTTCTTTGTTATCAGAAAGCGATCGGAATTAATCCATCATTCGCAGATGCCCATTCTAACATGGCATCCATTCACAAAGATTCTGGAGCTATCCCAGAAGCTATCGCTAACTATCGAACTGCTTTGAAGTTAAAGCCAGATTTCCCGGATGCGTACTGTAATCTCGCCCACTGCCTTCAAATAATTTGCGATTGGACGGATTATGATGAGAGAATGAAGAAACTGGTAATTTGATTACGAATTTGAAAATTAATTCAACTTTTGGACTTCAAATTAATTTTTCCTTTTTCTTTTGTTTTCAGGTTAGAATAGTTCAAGAGCAGTTGGAAAAGAATCGATTATCATCAGTTCATCCACATCACTCAATGCTGTATCCGTTATCACATGAACAACGGAAAGAAATAGCTGCTAAACACGCAAATATGTGCGTTGAGAAGGTAAAATCATAAAATAACAACAGAGCTTAAAAAATGACGCGATTTGAAGCCTGGGCTGAAATAGGAGCCGGGTCACGGAGATTCGATTTAAACAGAATCTCGGTCATTTACAGTATTCCATTTATACTTTAGTTCGAATAAATTGTGCTAATTTCTTTTAATTTTGTTCAATTAGGTGGCCGTACTTCACAAGCCTCCTTATGTCTTCCCAACAGAACGTCTAGGCAATCGAAGATTAAGAATCGGTTATCTTTCTTCTGATTTTGGAAATCATCCCACATCACATTTGATGCAATCAATTCCAGGATTCCACAATAGGAATTTATTTGAAATTTTTTGCTACGCTCTAAGTCCAGATGATGAGACAACGTTCCGTTCCAACATTGAGAAGAAAAGCGAGCACTTTGTTGATCTCTCTATGGTAATATCTCAATACGATCGATAAAATGTGTCGCCATAGCTAAAGGAGTAGAGAGTTTCTAAGAAATAACGCTCTCATGGTATTGACAGGTCCCTTGTAATGGTCGTGCGGCGGATTTGATTCACAAGGATGGTATTCACATTTTGGTGAATATGAATGGATATACAAAAGGTGCAAGAAACGAAATATTTGCCCTAAAACCGGCACCCATTCAAGTAATGTGGCTTGGATACCCCGGAAGTTCTGGTGCGACATACATGGACTACATTGTCACGGATGCCGTGACATCACCGCTCAAATTTGCGGATCATTATAGTGAAAAATTGGCATACATGCCACACACTTATTTCATTGGGGATCACAAACAAATGTTTCCACATTTGACGGAACGTGTAGTAGTCAGTGATAAGGTAAAGTTATGTTTAAATAGTCAGTTTGATTCATTGATTCCTGCGAAAGTACTTTGGTCTTTTCGTAGTCAGTCCTTTTTAAAAAATACAATTAAAAAAGACGTCATATTGCAATGTGATCCAATTATTGATGCAGAAAAAACCGAAAGACTCTGAAGTACTCCTGTATTTCTCTCCGTTTTATTCATAATTCTTTATTTTCTAATTTTGATAACCAGAAATCAATGGCATCAAGAAATGTGTCCGACAATGTAGCAGTCATGAATGCACCTGATTTGGGTACCGTTTTAAAACACACGCAAGTGAAGGAAATCCGAGAAGTTGTTCAGATGTCATCAGATTCAACCACAAGTGTCCCCGTTACCGTTTCCTTTAAAGTAGCGGAACTCCCTACGACCACTCCCATTGAGGTTTGTATTTTTTATAAACGGATACTTGTAATGACTTTGACCCTTTGACTTACAATTACAACCTTACAATGGTTTCTATTTTTATTTTGCTTTATCTAATTATTTCAGACAATGATAAGGTCTGGTCTCGTGCAAACCACAGTGAATGGAATGATTCTTCAAAATGGTTTGGCTGCAACGCAAACTAACAATAAGGCAGCGACAGGGGAAGAAGTTCCTCAGAGTATTTTAATTACTACACGAGCCCAGTATGGGTTACCAGATGACGCCATAGTCTACTGTAATTTCAATCAACTTTACAAAATTGATCCACCTACGTTAGTCTCATGGGTGAATGTAAGTACAACCGTAGGGATATTAGTCACCGTATTTTTGTGATAATTAATTGAATTAATTTCTTTCTTCCTTTTGTTTCTCATTGTATACAAAAATTGATAAGAAATACTTTTGGGTTTTTTTCTAGATACTTAAACGTGTTCCCAATGGTGTCTTGTGGCTTCTGCGGTTTCCTGCAGTAGGCGAAGTTAATATTTTGGTAAGTTATAATGAGAGTAAATTCAAAAGCCGCAAACGTTTCCTGGCTAACCAAAGTTGACGTGATAACTGATAACCCATGAGAATTCGTAACGTGTATTACCGTATTATCTAACCATACCTGCATTTCGATTTCACCCACGCATTATTATTTTCTTCTTGACATTCCTTTTTTTATCAGTCAAGTTTAAGGACATGACAGGTGATTGTAGCTTACCACCATAATATATTCTTGAACATGTTCTTTCTGTCTTTTCTCCAGAATATGGCATCTTCGCTGGGGCTGGCTCCTGGTAGGATTATATTTAGTAATGTTGCTGCCAAAGAGGAGCATGTGAGGAGGGGTCAATTAGTTGACGTGTGCTTGGACACACCGCTTTGTAATGGACACACAACATCCATGGATGTACTTTGGGCTGGGACACCAGTCGTGACAATGCCGAGTGAAACTCTTGCCTCTCGAGTGGCTGCGTCTCAATTAATGGCTCTTGGATGTCCTGAACTTATTGCTTCCAGTCGTGACGACTACGTTGACATTGCTGTCCGACTTGGCAGGGATAGCAAATAGTACGTTTATCTAAATTTTCAGTACTGAAATTCAACTGGAAATCTAGAAATGGTGTTTTTTTTTATGTGGAGGCCGATTCATATTGAAGTTTGACTGAACCATAGAAATGTACACAATTTCTAGGAATTTCTAAAGAGAAATCGACTACTGAGGTTGGAAAGTTGACCTATTAAGATTGACGATTTCTCATAAAAATCCTCGTCGAAATCAAGTGTGTGATCTCACAATAGTAGGATTTCAGGCGATAAATCTGGACTAGGTTAACTTTCTGACCTCGATAGGCTGAGTTTCCAACTTGTGTAATACGATGGTTTGAAAATATATTGGAATTTGAATATTCTTTTAGTCTGAAAGCAATCCGAGGGAAAGTATGGCGATCACGTAAAGAGTCGAGACTATTTGACACCCATGCATATACACGTGACTTAGAGGCTTTGTTTCAAAGGATGTGGGAACGTTATGAGTCGAATCAAGAAGTCTCACATATTACGGATTTTGGAACTGAGAGTATTGACTATTGATCTGGCAGCAAATGAAAAAAATATCGTTGATGAGCTAGCTGGGTGTTAATTGATGATGGAATGAAATGATGATTTGAAGTACAAAAAGACAAATCTAGAAGAGGGACGACTCACCAAAAAAGAATAACACATTTATTTGACTCATCAGTTATTATTTGTAATAATAAATGTAAGAAAGAAAAACCTGAACTCTTTTACGTTGACGACACAAGAAACGAAACTCGTGTAATTTCTCCTGTAATCGAAACAATGTAATGTAAATGTGAATAACTACGGGGAACACTGAAAAATGATATGATGTATTACGAACGTTTGATTGAGGATATATAACATGTATATAGAATTTTAATGCTTATATGAAATATAAACATAATTGAATGACATTGATGATGAGAATGGAATGGATGCTTGATGTAGATGCTGAAAGAATTTTGTGGTTTGTCAATTTTAAGAAGTATTTCTACACGAGTGACACAAAATACAATACATAGAACTGTGGACAAAACGGTGAAAGTGATGATAAAAAGTAACGTGAAAACTTCCGTGCATTACTTATAATTAGAGCCGTCGTGCTCATTTGGTTTCACTTTTATTTTCAAAGTCTGCATGATATTTGAATAAATGAGAATGACAATGAATATTTCAAATTCTATTGTTTTGTTTGTTTTTATTTATTAAAAATTCAACCATCAATTCACATTCGTCGGCTAAGCATGGGGCATGGTGAAACATCGACGCGTACGTTTAGTAAAAAATAGTGTCAATTGTCATTCAGACTAGTGAATGTCCTTCCGTGATAGGGAAAACATCCGTTGCTGAAATATCTTAAATATTCCTCTCGCCAAATGAAGCTATAACACTGTGCTATAACGGACTGACGGTTTTCTTACCTAAAGTTTGAGGAAATCGTCCGGACAACTTTTCATGGGAACGATGGGAGTCCCCTCATCGTAATGGAAGAAGCAAAGACGACCTGTCCTGACCTCGTTGGAGTCCATTTCTATCAGACTGAGATTCATCAGAACTTTTAAGTTACTTTAATATGTCGTTACCTGATATTTCTGTCTGAGAGATTTCTCACTGTAGGGGTTAGAAATTCCAAATATTGTACCCTGTCATGTTCCTCTTTCTTTTCTGTGAATCTGAAAAATTCTCATTCATTTAGTATGACATTCATTCCTATAAAATAAACAAATTGTTCACCGTTTTAGTACTAAATTATCCAAGTTCCGATTCTGAGGAAACCATAATGTCGAATGTGGTTTTCAAGAGTATTTTCAATCTCCTAACATTTTCATCGCTATTACTGTACTCCCTACTTGATAAATTCCTAGTAGTTGGTCATGATTCCAAAAACCTATGCCTGGCCATTCGCTTTCATTCATTGTCAACTCTGTGGAATTTGATGGATTGCACAGACACATGGTCAATAAAATTCCACACATTTCTGAACAGATCAGATTAATCAAACCCGTTAATTGCATTGGATGTGTTTATTTAAGTTATGAACTTCATAGTTCACAGAACATAAGCGTCAAAGACGTCACATTATTAATTCATCAGTGAATCAGTGAATGGCGTTATTGACTGTAACTAAACTTCAATTTATCAATAAAGTTAAAGTGAAAAATCATTTTGGCTTAGAAAAATCGACTTTAATTATTTCAACCTAATCGTATATTAATCATTAGAAGCAAGACCTTTAATCAAACCTTCGGGTTCATGTTTCTAATCTAATTGTAAGATAGAAATTCACTTTCACTTTATCAAATTTCGATGTCTAATCGGGTTCAAATAATACTCATCGGAATTAAATAAGATCTAAACCTATATTCATCCAAAGTTGATCAGACCAGATTCGGTAGTTCAGGTTAATCGAAAATGATTGACCCAAAGGAATAGAAACAACCATGCATTAATGAATAGACATTTGTTTGCTGTAATTGTGTAGTTGTAATTACGGCTTTATTATTGTGCCATTTCAATTGTAATTGTCTATCTTTTTTGATTCGAATTACGAGTTTATTCTCCTGCCTAAATAAACTCCAGTTGTACGTATTTATGGAAATACGTAAACTTTACTATTCGTAAATGGAAAGAAGCAACAAGTATTTCCATTCATTCAAAAGTAATATTATCGGACTATCGCTTTTAGTTTCGGAGTAATCTTGTTATTGTGACTCGAGGAATGTTTACGTTAGCGTTAGGAGAACAAAGACAGTCTTCCTCATTATCCGACTTTAGAATCTTCAGGGTTAAACTTCAGGACATAAACAATTCCTTCATCATTTCAGAATACCAGAATGAAAGGAATTTACAGTTACAAAACCCGGAAATCGACATGAATGAAACACACAATTCCGTCGAAATTCATTTCAGTCTTTCATCTTCTTTACCTCATTTTACTCTTGTATTTCCGATTGCTGTCTAATTTTTAAGTCTCATCCAGATTCGGGAAATATTATCTTGTCTACAAAGAATTCATCGGAGTAAAATCTTTTCGATGAGTTAAAATATTTTAATACGCTTTTATCGGGTCACCCTAGATAATAATGAACTAATCTGACTTCCATTCTCGCCTGTAAAGAATAAACAAGTGTCGAATTTCAGATAAAGCAAAATCAAATGACGGAAAAAATTGAATATTTCGTAAACAAATAAATCATGTCGGGTTTCCTACTGACAAATTGAATGGCCGAGCGGACTCTTGGAAGTTGCTTTTTTTAAATTTTGCCGTGATATTACGCACATTATGGTGACTCCACGTCGTGTCAACGTTTTCCAGAGAAGATTTCACACAATTGTTTTTAACTGTAATCTCAGGAACTTGAGACACAAATAATAATATACAATGAGCTGTCAATTTACGGTAATACGAGAATGACATAATCTGTTAACAAAATGTCTGGCTCTACAAACAATGAGTCATACTATTATTTACTGACTTGGTTGAATCTGAATCAGATTACTTGCGGTCACTGAGCGGATGTATCTAAAAAACGCACAAACACGAAGGGACATTCAGGAACAAGAACTACAGCGGGATTTTTATTACCCGTCATCAAATTGATACTTCGATCGGATAAAGTTTGATGATTCATTGGAAAGCTCAAAAAGTCAGAGGCAATCAAAACTGTACTGCCCAATAATTACAACGGGGAATAGAAAATAAATCGAATTCGGGAAACCCAGTTGGATAATTCTATACAAGGTGGTTCCTAAGTATAATTTGTACAGATGAAGCCGGAAATTATGAATTCACGAATGCACGCAATAATCAAAATTCTACACTTCTGGCGAAACATGCTAGAAACTTTTGAACCACCCTGCAGTGATCATAGATTGAACGAAATTAATATAGATTAATCTAATATAATAACCTCATGGCCTTCCGTAATTCAGTAACCTTAACAAGAAATAAAGACAAACTTGTTAGGTCTGCATAAGCAAGCAAAGCACTTTCAGCAATTTCCCCGTTATATGCAAAATATCCAGTGTCGCTCAACAAACATCGAATGCATTTTGCTTAGTCAGCCTCGGGTCATCTGTGCTCAGTTTATCCTGAGTGTACTGAATTATTAGTGGCAGCTATGTATATCAAATTCAAATTATTTTGCAAATCCTGCAAATTTGTTTACAAAGCGTAAATGGTATCGTAATTGGTATTTTTGCAACCGGTTCTCAGACTTTTTATTTCTTACTCCTTGTATTGCTTACATTGTTTCACCTGCAGGCCGCAATGTATAGTAAGAACCGGTAATTTAATTGACAAAGGCAAGGTTTGGTGACCGGGAAGGGTAACTGTTTCCAAACACTTCATTTATGGAGTTTGCAGAAAAATGCGTTAAAGTTAATGTTGACGCCAAGTAAAGACTTTGTCCTTGTCCGTCAAACTCTTCAAAGCTATCAGCAATTCGTCTTATGTGACAATTAACACGAAAAACATAGATAGATAAAAGCCTTTTTTGGGGCAGTCTTTTCAGAATGAATTAACTATGAATGAAAATACTTGGATGTTTGTTATTTATTGATTTCTGCTTGCAAATAAAGACCAGATTATAACAGAAATGGGATCAGCGTTTAGAAAAACCTTGAGGAATTCTAGTGCAGTCCAGGTTTACTGTTCTCCATAATCAGTTTTTCCAACTACTAGGGTGACTTTCCCTGGAAAGTAGAACGAAATCTAATATACATTCAATATACAACATAAAACTTGAATTTGAAATTTATTCTGTCAAGAAAAATACTCTCATTGCCTTCGGTGAATATTGACGTTACGGATATGACGGATTGCGCAACAGGGGTCAAAAGTGACAATTTAAACAATTTATCCGACTCATGGGAAATACTATCATTATCTTATGGGAAGAGTATGAATTTGACTTGACAGTTTATAAATACTCAAGAAAGAATAAAAAAAGAGACGCAAATAAACAAGAGAATCCAAAACAAACCTGACTACTGACTAGATTGAAAACAAACAGGTTTTTCCGGATTGAATATGATTCCTACCCAAATCCCGGAAGTATAAGTGCGAGAGGTTACATCCGCAAACTTCCTTCTTTTCATTACGCCTACACAAACGTACGTGAAGAATAAAAAACCAAATTGTGAGATATTCATAAGTGTACTCGTACATGCTCCATGGGTTGAGTCAGAGTAGCATGATGTGTGACGTTTGCATATTTTTGAGAAACTTTGTATCCTTTGAAAATAATGTTGGAACAGGATGTTAAACAGGACTTGACATGACATGACGTGACATGGCATTATGGCCGTGGGGACTCCACACGTGAGTTTTGTGAGTAAGATTGAACATTCTTAGGAACCCTTCTATGTTTGACGTTGTCGCCTTTAGTTTTGTTTCGTGTGTCGGCTGTGAGCTCATCGGATTTTTCCAAGATTCTTGTCCAAATTCTTATGAAAATGGTTTGAGTGAAGACGACATGCATCCACCTCACGCGAAACGCCAGGTAGTTATTACAATAAAGTGCGTACAGGAACACCAAAAAAAACATTCGTCAGAAGTTGATGGCATCCGAAAAATGAATCTCATCACCAGGGCCGAAACTTCAGAGAATGTAACGTCGCGCCGCCGGAGCGCCCTCTATCAGCGCAGGTGTACACATAATTATATCGTCTCGCCGCAAAGTAATCGTATGTGGCCTTCGCTCAGACATTTTCAGAATCGGATATCGGATACGCCCAAAGTAACCTCAACTTGCTAGTGTGCCCTAATCTACTGCTAAACATTTTCGAACTACGTGTTATTTTGAAAATACCAACAGTACCCCCGGAATAATTATAATTACGAAATGTTTTTTTTTAAGAATGGGCACATTCTGACCCTAGCCACGTCTCTAACATAGAGTTGCACAACTCATTCGTCATCCTAGTTGGTCATAATAATAATATTATGGTTGTATTGCACTGTACTGTACTGAATGGGTCGGAGTCCTATTTTAAAAGAACGAGTTGCTTTGGCTTTGGATTAAAGCCTAGGAGTATTTGCACATTTTTTGCTTATGTCAAGTTTTCATATTTGCGAGTTGAACACTTACACTTCTCATATGAACACAAAGGTGTGTTGCCGTGAAATAAACGATTCGGTTCTTCTCATTAATTATTTACGACCTAGCAAAAGCAGCACCAATGTGGAATCACATGGTAAAACCATACCCTGCACATGCACTCCACAATAACACTTTAATATTAAAGTTTATAGTCCTTGAGGCTATTGAACTTCCAAATCCATCATCACGAGACCACCACGAACCAACCACGTTAAATAAATAAATCAAAACCACGTTACTCACTTGACTAACAGTAGTGTTCTATTTTAATCAAATTAGTTAATTTGTAAAAAAAATAATTAGTCTTCACTACCCGTACCAGCAGACGACCTGTATCAGCCGGATCTGGTTCTCTGGAAGTTAAATCTTACTACTTGAACTTAATTTCGTCCGCTGAAAACGCATTATGAGTTTTGCAATTGAGATATGTCATCAACAATATGTCGTAATGGT
>JAQFYE010001479.1:0-22742 GCA_034694305.1 Protaphorura glebata | reverse complement strand
ATAAGTTTCAAATCAATCCGTTGACCCCCAGCCTACTTTTTTTTTCTGCCTTGCCGATTTCACTTATAATTACTCTTTTTTTCTTTCTGTACTTCCTGTTCAAGTAAATAACCAACTGCCCTGTCCTGACTCACTTCCTTCTTTTCTCATCTTCTTCATCCGTCCGAGTCCCTGGGAAATTCCTTTGAATTAAAGGTTTGAGGAATTGCAAAGAAAATTGCAAGAAATATATTTATCCCCAGACAACACAGAGTTCCACAGGGTGGTTCATAACATATTTAGACCAGAGTGTCGTTGCACTGCAGCCTAACCTAAGGTTGGTCAAATTAAATATGAGATATACATTTTTAGGAAATATTGTCTAGTATTTAAAATTCACAGAGAATCCCAATTTGTCTTGTACATTCTTGAGTGACCAGAGAATCTGTGACTTCCTGAACACCTTGTGCCATACTTTACACGTGAATAATCCCAAAACATTTTATTTTGGCTGTGGGGGACTGATATACTCGTAATTTGGAAGTGAGGGTGTTTATGAGGATAAAACATGGAAAAAAATTGGACAAGAATGATGATGGCTGGTACATTGAACCTTCAAATATTTACACGGACGAAGCATTCATCCCCCGCCAAAATGTTTCCTTCCTGCTATTCCTATGCTAATGCTGTCACTGCCATTGCCAACCCATGTAACATTTGAAACTACTCGTGACAATTTTAACTTCACAAATTGTGCATTTTTCCTTTTCCCCCCATGAATTGCATTGAACCTCGTGTGTCTCATCTCTTGTGTTTATTTTTAAGTGATCTTCCAAAAAAAAGAAACTCTTGACTATCTCTTAGGAGGAAATAACCTTTAGTTCCGGCGCTCAGGAGCTCCCCATGAACTAACAAAAAAAAATATAACCAAAGCCAAAGCCAAAAATGTCTATTTATTCTATTTACGACGACAACTTGGTTTGGTGACTTTAACCTCTAGAAAGTAGACGCGTAACTGATGCTGAATTTTAAAATCCTAATCCGTCCATGCGTGCGCGTGCGTGAATGTGTTTCTAATTACAAACAACAAAAAATTTCAACGGCGTGAAAATCTAGAAGCGACAATAAACCGTCACAGTTATATAGACGTAGAATATACAAAGTACGCTACGAACATTTATTTTTGTCTTAATTTTCTACTCATGTCACGTCGTTAGACACGAGCACGAAATATATTCCGTATTTCAATCCTTTTAGTTCTTACCTCTATCACGTGATCGTTTGACTGGGCGTGTGCGTGGGTGGATGTTACGCATTTGTCGGAGGAAAAGAAACTACGCAGAACACCTCAAAGGTTATCAGAGATGCGTATTTACAGACATACGAGTTTGTTTCCAGTATCGAATGGGTGTCAACTGGCGACAAATTTAAATGATGCTCAGGGAATTACCGTATTTATCGAATTGGAAAGACTTTACCAAAAAAGGATATCTGGCCTGTTTTGGCCTGTTAGATCATTCAACTTCCCAAGACATATGAGGACAGTGTCTCTAAATTAAAAAACTATTAAAGTTTCAAAAAATTCAAACTCAGAAACAACCAACTTCAAAAATAATCATATTTCGCCAATTTTGCTTAAACGTGCCTATAAAACGATACATGAGCAACCGAATGACTTGAAAATGTGGACAAACAGTGACATATCGTTGTCACCTTTGGACCCAAGGCAACTTCTGGCTACTTAAATTTTAAGTCATTCAACCCATTGCACTGATGTAATATTTTTTATGTACTTAAATCCAAATCCGCGACACATTATCAAAATGCAAATAGACGATATTACTTGTGTGGACGATTCGTCGTCCATGACATAAAGATGCATGTAATAACCAGCTGGGACTGAGTCACGTACACGTACTTACGTATACATTTACTTTACTGCCTTGTGTAGTGTGTGATACTACAAATTTTTTGGTAAGAAAGGAAAAAAATGAACACATTTTTATCAGTGTCTGTCTAATATTCCAGACCGACCAGACGTCGACGACGACGCTATCTTTTGAGGTCAATTTTTCTTTCAGTCGCCGTAAAAAACTTTTGGGTGGTTATAGTGCTTTTTTTTGTCCATGCATCCATATAGGCAAGGTTCAAATCTCAATCTTAGGAACATTTTAGCTAGCTAAGTATGAATGTATATCTCAATTTAAATGGCATGACGGAAGGTAATTGCAATTCACCCAAATGGCAGGCAATATGGATTTTGGACTCCACCCCTGGTAAACAAGATCATCCGTAAGGCTTCCGGCACAAATTCACGCTTCGGAGGAACAAAATTCAATAACGAGGTAGTTTCTTCAGATGTAAAACTGGTATCAATACTCAGCTGCACAAGAAATAGAGAAATATGTTCCAAAATGAGTTTTACAGGTGAAAAAGATTCCTCGTTGTAAAAAATTATTTATTCTACTCAACGACCCCCGCAAATCCATCTTCTTTTACTTTAATAAATAAATATGGCCATAAAACGATGTGTTATCATTACTTGGAATCCCTCATCATTTATATTTCTCTCCAAACTGGATCTCACGTATTGTCCAAAGGTAAAAGACATTCATTGAGACCTTCAGGTTAACCCGATATAATAAAATCTATAGAATGAATGCCTCTCGATCACTTAAAATGTGATATTAAAGATCATTGAGCCCATCAAGGAAATCTGCATGCGATCTGCACACATGCATGTAATCATTCATGAAGTTGCTCATGTTCATGCATTCATTGCACTTGTCTAGACATTTAAATAACATAATAATCTGGACCGGTCTGCCTCTCGGATATCCTTCCTACACTCACTATTAGTGTTGACACGTGAGAACCGTGGAGGAGTATGAAATGCTTAAAACACTTCGGAAACTATTTCCAAAATGTTGCCAAAAAAGTTCAAATTCAGAAAATTTTGGTTTCAAAAATATAAATACACAAATCAGCTAAATTGCGCATTTTGGATAAGAAAATGTGCATTATATGGCAAGGTACCCCTAGTATTAGTAGAAGCTCGACTGAAATTGAATATTACTTTCAAGTACGAGAACACCATGCTTGTTAGAGGTGTCATAGTAGGAAAACGTAATAAGCTAGACTAATAATGAGAAAGACAAATATGGCCTGAATTGACCTAAGTATGCATGTCCTTTTTGAAAAAAAAATCATTAGCAAATTGATTGAAGTAGAAGAAGTCAGTACATGATAAAACTTGGTAAAATGAAGAACTAAAAGGGGTTATTACTGATAGCCGCCAGAGAGATGACAGGCTGTTGTTTAGGTTATCATGATTCCATTCCATTGAATTGAATGTGACTTGCCCTAGCACACGGATCCGCTGCCGCCACTATCCTCGCAAATAAATAAACATAGGAAATGATGTGAAACCAAAAATGGTGGGTAAAACATCCAAATCAGGTCATAGGCGCTTCTTTTTAAAAATAACTTCACGAGTCTCTATTTTTATCTCCATATGCAATGCATTCATTCATGCACCCAACCAACCATCCCCAAGATGAACTTCCTATCTCACGTCCACCCAGCGTAGCATGAGGTATTCAAACCCACGCTTTAAGGGCATGCAAAGATACAAAATGTCAAATTCCAATCCATGTTTATGGTTCAATCCCTCCAGCACACAAGGTAGTTTTCTCCTCTAGAGTCTCTTTACTACTAGGGGTACCCTCCCTATGCTAATTAGAAAGTCATCCCATCTTAACAAAACATATTGCGATAATGTCTAAGCGAATTTCAATTAACAGGAGTATTTCATATTATAATTTCGAAATTCAGAAATAAATGTCAAAATTTTGAAATGTCAATTTAAATCAAGGCATGAGGCACACGATACTTGAACACAATTTAAAATTTCAAGAATGGAATAGAATCAACATTGACATAATGCTCACGCATGCCATTGTGGATCATTTGAAAGGTAGACTAAACTTTCATCTGATTGCGTACATACGAGTATGCAGAAATGATACATTAACATTTTGCAGTTTGCAGTTTTTGCAGTGCAACAATTGAATTCGCACGTCCCCACAGGTTTTTTTCATCTTTGGTTTGTATACGCACACATAGTAGTTAGTCCATGATTTGCGAACTGTGATTGTGAATTGCGAATTGTGACTGCATGGGACTTTGTACATTATTCACAAACACTCTCTCTTTTTATTTGGAATTACAATACAATACTACTTCGTATTCTACAAAATTCTACTGTACAGACTGACGTGTGACATGTAATCAGGGATTTTATTATCACCGTCCCGTGCTCGCATTTTTAATTCACACCATTCTATGAATAGTTAAAATAATCGCGTGCAATTTCAACCATCATTGACCTCAAACACTAACCTAAAATTGTAATTGTATGAATCAAAAGGAAGTGTAAAAAAACCAAAAATGTCATCCGCCGTTATCTAAATCAATATAATTTCAACAAATGGAACAGCTGGGTGTCCTAAGGTCAGCGCGAATAATTTGCCGTGACCTTATGGTAATATTTTTAAAATAGATGATAAATAATAGCTTTGACACATTTTCAGTTAAATCTCGCAAAAACTTCAGGTGTATTAATATTGCGAGTTCGATATATAGAATTAAATTGATGATGTACAATGTTACAATAATCTCACTTAATTATGCACATTCCTTTGAAACTCTTTTAAAGAATTCTACGGAAACTGACTAATTGAAACATCATGTGCAAAAAAAAGTTTGACCTGAGAAGAACTCGGAAGAATTTCTTCAGAAGACTCTCTTGAAATTCCAGACAACTGCCAAAAAACCAGACATAGACATCCAGACAGCTAAACTCATTGAAAGGAAGGCGAAGGAGTCATAATCAAAACTAGTAAAAGTTCCAAGTATTTCCTTCCTTGTCCATTTCCATTCAAGCATCCATGGATAAAATTCACATGTGCGCAACTGACTAACGAATGAGAGAACAAACAAACAAACACATAAACACTCATGTGTCATGTCATTTGTACCATGCATGCATGCATCTCTGGTCTTGTGAGTTCGCAAATCTAAGTTTCGCAGTTGCAGTTGGTTCAATTTCTGTCAAGTACTTTCCTTTAAATTTCTTTTTAAAAATAAGTTTAAAAGCTTCCTAGTAATTTCAGTTCATCAGATGTTGAGGTCATTGGACCAACAGAAGGACTTTCTCGTGTTTTTCTCTTCCTTATCATTTTGTATCCAATAAAAACCTAAAGATGGTGCAAAATACTCTAATTTCTTTTTTAAAAAAAGGAGCTTAAAATTTCAGAGCTTTTGAGGAATTTCTACGGTCGGTCACTTCAATTTGAAAGTTTCTTATTTTATTTTCCCTTTGCCCTTGTATTTTTTTCTCTTTTCAAAATTGGACTTCTACCTCTAAAAGTTTTTCTTGCATCCTTTCTTATTATTTCTTTGGAAGAAAAAAGAAAGAAAAGAAGTGAAACCTAACCCCTAGCTTAGAGGACGACTGGCATGTCAAAAATAAATAAAAATCCAGCAAACCACTACTGAACAGGTTATAGAGATTTATTAAATGGACTTCATGTTCGACAAGAGATGGGTTTTCCCTTCGTCAGATTTAGATTTAATACAATAGAATCACGAAGGGCTACAGCCACGGCTACCACTACTCTTTGCTCCAGAAACTCAACAATGAGACCAAATACTCAATCGTCCCTTCCAAAAAACTTAAGGAGGTTGAAAGAAATCCAAGGACTTGGGACTTAAGGCTCTTTTTCTTCCAAGTACCCATCTACCGTATCGACCTTGCTTTAAGGGTACCTTCAACTTAAGGCTAAATGTCCAAGGTAGACCCAAACCCAAAATCATATCCCTCGGGAAACTTAAGGCCAGGTCGAACAGAGAAAGGGCCGTTCTCGGATGACATGGATTTCAATAACCAAGTCTGGCATCTTAAAGGTCTTCCCGTTATTTAAAGTCCCCAGTCTAACCAAAATAAAGGCAGACTCTCCACTCCAGATCCAGCGCAGGGTGTTTCAGAAGTTAGAGTATGTAAAAACCCTGAAAGAAAGGATTGGAGGGGTGTTTCGAAAGTACTTTCGAAAAATCTTCATGCCTCAATGTTCTTTAAAACTTTAGCAGCAGGACTACAGGGTATGTTTCACAAGTTAAGGCCAAAAACAACTAGAATGACCACGACTATAAATAGAAGTACGCCTTGCCGGTTTTAGATGATTAAGGTCATTAAGTGAACAAAATTGACATTAGGAAGATATGGATTGAATCAATGAAAAAAAAATTATCTTAATACGAAAATACCGTATTTTGGACTTAAAACAGGCCGTAGGGTGTTTCGAAAGTTAAAAAAATGAAAAGATTGCTTTGTTCTTCCTACAGTTGGATTTGGAATGCCCGGAACATGGAATGTGGTCCAACTGGAGGCTCCACGACCTATCTTCCAATGAGTTTATAAACTAGCCATGGGAAGTGGATGAGATGAAGAGGAATTCCTGGAGCCCAGACGAAGTGAAAGAGCTGAGGCTGAAACTAGACAAAACCTCACGCACGCAAGTGCGTTATAATAAAAGGAGAAGCCAAGGAAGGAAACATAGGTTGAGATATACAGAGACCGACCTCCTAGACAATTTCCGAGGCAGCCAAGGCAAGGGAATGCCTGATCTCCCTCTGCAAAGTTCCTAAAATGTTCTTCATACCCTAAATCCTAGCCTTACATTTCTTATTTTTCCTTCTGAGGAACTCTCTCAGGTCTAATACCTATAACGGCTTTGTTTGCCCCCTACTGTATTTATCATGTCACTAACTACCAGTTAGTTGGAACATACCAACGGTACACACAACACATGGACAGACATGGGTATTCTGGACATTCAGGTCCAGCACATATTCAACTCGGACTTGATCATTTTCCCTTCAATTCAAGTCTTAAAGAAAATTCTTCATCTCTCATGTGGTCAGCTGGTCGGTTTCTTTTTCAGCCTTTCAACCCTCCCTCCACGTGTCTCATTTTCCATCAGAGGTCTCCAAGCTAATTCTAACAAGGCCTAACAATTCTCATCTCATCTCATCTCTCTGGTGATACTTGGAAGAAAAAAAGTAGACGAAAAAAGAGCTCTCTTCTGACTTTGACTAGACCAGACCAGGCCAGATGGGGAAGACGTAAAAAAATAGGAAGCAAGGGAACGCAAGGATACCCGGATAATTCACAAATCATGAGCATCAAGGACAGACATCGCTAAGAATAGAACTAAATCAAACAATAATGGCTAATAGTTGTGGTCAGAGGTTTTTCCGCAACAAGGGTTGTCATTGACCTCAGAAAAATCTAATAAGGCCGTCCTTGTGCATTTACACATGCATGACCCATTAGGGTGGCAAAATCCTAACAATTTTTGGATATAAGGGCCAATGACCTCACAATGATCTAATATCGTTATGCTGAGCTACCCTACGATATGTCCCTAAGAATAAATCACTGGAGAAGCCCCAAGGAATCAAAGGTACACGTCTGGGAGTCCATGGGTAGGAACCCCAGACAAACGTGACCAAAAACGGCGGCAAGTCTAAAAAAGGTCCCAACTGCCTACACACACACACATTCAGGTTTGAAATTCCAGTATGACGCATAAATTCTTGGCAAACGGAGTGACTGCATCTTGTGTGTGTAATTGGCGTCTCCAGTGAATGCGTGCACGTGTGTGTGTCGGTATTTATTGTACACTCACCCTGTAGGCGCCATAAACTATTAACTCTACGAGTGGGTAACCTCTCTCCTAATATTACAGGGCGGAACCGGAGTCGTCAAAATCTGCCACTCGATCTTCTTTCTTAGAAATATGTCTTCAGGGTGATCAAATCATTCTTAACAAGTTTAACCTCATTGGAGTCTCTGTCCATCTGTCGTCTTCTGTTCAGCGTCACATTGCAACCCTGAGCGCCACCTGTCTTCCTTGACCTCATCTATAGAGTCAGCATGTGCGCGTGGCACACCTAATCACTGATCTTCCGATATTCAGCTCCAATCAAGAAATCATCGAAATATGCCATATGGAAGGAAGCTAAGCTATAAAGTCAGCGTCATATTGAAACCCTAAGCGCCACATGTCCCCCTTGACCTCAACGACGACGTGTCACCTCGTACGCACGCGTGGTTAACCTAATCGCCAATCCCTTTCTTTTGCCGATATTCAAGTGTAATAATGGAAGTTAGACTTCAGAACATTAAAATAAGCCACAGATGACATATCAGCTGTTGGCATTCAATGAACTCAAAAACAAAGGGAAAATTGGAAGAACAATAGTTTCCGTTTGCTTTTAGCTTGCAATTTTTCCCCTTCTTTCTTATTACAATTTCAACCTTTCTTGTCCCCGGTCAGTTTGGTAAACTTTCTCTTCAAGTCATTGAATTCATTCCCACGAGGTTATAATATCTACATACAAGTAGCAAATATCTCAGCGTTACTCCAAAGCCAAAGCACTTAAAAAATAAGATTATACATACATCATGGTGTGCAAAAAAAAATCAACATGGCTTGGCCCACTCAAAATTCAATTCAATAACCTTGTACCTTCCATCATCCAACCCAATCTGCTAAAGCCACGCATTTTCTCAATCTGTGACATACACGCAAAAAATTGGTATAATAAACAATAGAGGAAATATTCAGCAACTTAAAGTAAGTAGCATTTGGCCGCTATATGCAAGGTTAGACTACGGATGCCCCTGCTCTATTAGTCCAATCTAAGGTCCTAGTCCTAATACATAACAACCAGGAGCAAAATATGTAATAATCTATGGATACTAATACAATGAATGTATTTCTACGACAATGTGACAACTGTATGGTGGCCACAGATTGGACAAAATGAACAAGATGTACTTGAGAGCATGTCACGAAAATGACGTCACAATCCCTCTCAAATCACCTTCAATGAATTAAGTTTGATGAAGCACAGGGCACATGTCTTTGGGAAATTATATGTAAATGTAATGAATTGAGGGTTAAGAGAATATAAAAAATCAACCCATTTGTAGTAATAATTGACCTACTCATTCCTTTGCATACAAAGACTTGACTTTGTAGTAGTTGACAAGGTTTAATATTTTTTATGAGTGACCCAACCAACAATGACTGCTCGCTTAACCCACGAATGATGTAATTAATTGTATCTGCGTTCCCAAAAAGAGCCCCCCTGTTGTCATTTGAGGCTGATCGTCATCGAGATTAAATTTATGCTTAAAATCATCAATTAATTTAAATTGTTAAAATGTGTAATCGTTTTAATATATCCTTCCTGTTAAATATTTTCTCAACAATTTTGCTGGTAAATCTTGGGTTTCTATTTATTTCCCGACAAACCCCGCGGGGTGTGGATTCCGATTCTTTTAATTTTTTTAATTGGACCAATTCCAATTTAAATTCACACAATTATTTAAATTAAGACTATCCCATGGGAGTCAAGAGAATGTTGTGGTGAGTAAAGTTAAATGTGAACGTTTATTTCATGGATTTTCTTAATGTCGTAATAAACGTGGGCCGTTTGACTACACACAACCTTATTATTTCTTCTACTACTAAAGTTTCTAACACAAAGTTCTCAATTTCACTCTCATCAACTCAACAACTGAAGAATAATGAAAACGACTCAATTGTTATTTTGTGACGTTCACTTCATTCCTTTTCCTTTTGTTAAAAAGTTCCTCAACGTTCAAAGTCTGATCTCTCATGGAAACCACAGCGACGACCACGACACAATATTTATACCAAAGGAGAAATTGAAAACTCAAACACTACAGTCACTAACTGCTAATGTCAATTCAACATTAAAAGAGTTGAGAATCATTAACCCGTTTCATGTGAAGTTCTGGTACAGACCACGAATGTGCGATTACGATTAATGTTAAGTGTTCTCATCTCACAAAATGTCTATTTTATACAGGGTGCTTCATAACAATGTTGACTGCGTCGGGAATGTAAGACAATTAATGGGCGGACACAACGAATTCAATTACAAATCGGGACGGGACGATGCTAAAATCCAACAACTTTTGAGATTCATTGAATTAACAAAGCATTCCTTGGCAAACATGAGATATACATTCTGCATCGAATCTAAAAATCACGTGACAGCAAAGATGCTCATAGCAATAATTTAACTTACGTCACATGATACGAACATTGAGAGGCATATAAACAAACAAACACGCATACTTGTGAAAATATAGGATTCAAAATACACCTGAACAATTTACGAATTTCATGAACATATTTTGCATAGTTCAAGGGAAAACAATATTTCCTATTTCGCCATTAATACAAAGAATGGGAGGCAAAACCACAGACTGAGATTTAGGTTAAATCAACTTGTGATTTGTTTTTGCAAACTATCAGAATTGTCAACACCACTCAACCTTTTAAAAACTTTGGATTTAATTAAATTGGATCATTTTCAATTTTGAGCACCGTTCATTCATATCCGTCCAGATTCCAATCCATTACATGTTTTGTTCGTTGGCTAACCAAATAAACCGCAACCCCTGCTGGTTAGTAACTTGTAACTCTTGTTCAGGTTATAACCTTTGTTCACGATCTCATTTACGTACACGTTATTTCATTTGAATGGGAATTAATATTTCTTAAAACTTTTTGACAACGCAATTAACATCTGGCAAGTGCAAATAATATTGTACATATATATTTGCACACCTATACAAGTTATTAGATTAGAAGTACAGTGTACTCTTGCATTGCTCAACTGCATGGTTGACCATAATAAATATGTACCTGCTACTAATACCAAAACTACGCCTTCCCCAAACCAATTTGATACTTTAATTTTTCAACCTGTCATGTCAGATGCAAATATATAAATCGTCCTTCTGAAATGACAATTCCAGACTTTCCCCCAAGTCCAATCAATTCAGAGTATTAGAGAATACTAAAAACCTTTGATCTTTTTTCACACAAAGCTAGACAGGATTCTAGCCGTAGGGATTCAAATTCAAAGTCCATCTCCAATTTAAATTCAGGCCATGCCAGAATTGTCGTCATCATATCTAAGCAGTCACTCATGTGAAAAGCACCAACAGAGCCAGAAAGTTAATTAAAGTTTTGCTGGGTAAAGTGTTAAAAATCCTTTAAAAATCTTATGTATCTAATCTAGGTGTTCTGTAATCAATACCGATGTGATAACTTGCAGTGCTTTAGCCGTTGCAAGTTGGCCACTGTCTAATTTTTCTGAGGCCTGGGCTGATATTAATATTCATAACATTGCGGGAAATAACCTCATAAAAATCTAAAAGCTCTCTTCATATCTAATCAATGTTGATTTTGAAAAGCCTGAAGCTCTACTATAAATCTTAAGAAAAAATCCTCCAGATAAAGAACGGCACATGCGACGGAACGTGTTTTGTTGAGTTCACCGATGACCACCTGTCCATGTCCTGGTAAGTAGCCCGGTGGTGGTGTCCCAGATCGTCATGTGCGCGATAGGGGCAGATGTTCGGTTCCAAAAGAAAAATATCTTTGCCACCTTGCCTTTGCGCACGGACGTCTTCACATAAAATATACTTTAATCCCACTTTCTTATGGATTATTATAGGTCCTTCGTCTTCCTAAGCTTACAGGGTAACTTTCTTTGTTTTCACAAAATGCATCATTTTGATCTAGCCAGGGCCGGCAGGTTAGAAATCCCTTCTTCTTTTCCACGATTTCCACTTAACAACTTGATGAGGATTTTTCCTTGGAGATCCGTCTGACAGGATATGACGCATATACGTAAATGCTTACACAAGTACTACTTCACTTTGTGTCTGTCCGCTCACACACAAAGACAAGTGATAAAAAACACAAAAACAAAGCAATTTTCCCTTCTATGACGTTATACGTACCTTACGTGTGTTATTAACCCAACTAAGGATTAAGAGATCAGCTGGAAAATATTTAACCTCATGATCAGCTGGTAACTATGCGGACACCGGAATACTCCGGGTAAAAAGTGTACCTATAGTTAAACTTAAACGGTATGGATACCGGTGTCGACAAAACGCCATCTACGCAAATGCACCAATGATATCGACAACGAAAATTCAGGACAAGGGTCGACAAGAAAATTTTCTTATAAAATCATGACTTAAACTCCTCTAACATAAGTTTTAACATTGTTTCCTTTGTTTGAACAAGAATTCTTGGGCAGTGATTCAGTGATCTACCAAATCTTATCCTACTGGCTGTATTTGGTAAGATATTTTCTTTGTGTTGATTTCTTTCTTCAAAATGTCCGTTCATCTCTTCTTTCTTGTCTTGAAAATTGTTAGGTTATCAAACTCAAACTCTGGAGGATGTTAAGATATAAGGTTGAAGGGAAGTTAATAGGGTCGGTCGGTTGTTCGGCAGTCGTTTTCTTGACTTGAACCAAAAAATCCTTTATGTCATCTCACATCTGCCCCTACGAACCACTACTAACTTTCGGCACCAGCCACCACCACTAACAACAACCACTATGGAAACATCTGTCTCCTCACGCATCCGTTCCTTCATTTCTTAACCTGGCTGGGGTTTTTCTTCAAATCGTAGTAAAAAAAAATTATTATAAAGAATAGAACGCCAAGGTAAGAGCCACTAGAGACTACCTGTACAGGTAAAAAGTTACCTGGATTACCTTCCAATGAGTATAATACATAGTCAACATCCTAAAACTGATGGCTCCCTACCTACCATTACCATTACATTCCCATTACCTTCACTTTAACCTTAAAAGATAATAACACAATAAACGTTCAAAGTTGTTAAGTATATCTAGGATTATTATTATGGTCATGGATATGGGGTCGAAGGAAGAAAAATCTATATGTATCTCTGCCCTGCCCCTATCACCTATGACGGATACACAAGGACTTGAGACAAAGAAGAGGAAACGCTCTGTCAAATATGACCTAAACAATATTCATTGTCATCCTCAAACAGCCCCAAAGTTCATCAAATCACACCGGAAAGGAAGGATGGATTTTTTGGGTGATTTCCGTTTTTTCTAAGAGAAAATACAACCTTGGGTACAAAATTTGAACTTAAGACTGAGATTCATCTAATTTTCTTTTCAAAAACACCGATTCTTTTGAAGATTTTAGAAAACATGCTTAAAGGCCCAAATTCTTCACTTATGGAATTCTCTGTGTAATAACAAATTATTTCGAAGATTTTTTAAGAGTATCCTAGGCCAAATAAGCCAGTATTTACAGCGATCGAACGTTTATGTATTAGTATGTCCAAAAACACAGATTTGTAAAAAATTTCTTAAGAATGACCCCTAGTTAAGGCCAAAGTAGCCGTCAATTATGCACTTTTCGTTTTAAAAATATCCGTTCTTCTGAAAAGAATAAAAACTACTGCTAACTCGGTCAAAAATATTCGATATTTACATCTACAGGCATTTAGCTATATGTATTTAAGTTCAAAACACCTATTGTTGGGAGGATTTTAAGAATTAAAAAGAAACCTAAATCTAAGAAACCCTTAATTAACTCCAAAAAATCATAAGAAAATTTACAGCTACCGCGAATTGATCAAAAATGTGAAAACATGGGACTTGGAAATCTTGAATGAATGTCAACTGTGCATAGTAGGACAATACACCCTGTCAGACGTGAACTAAATTTGGCAAACTATTGCCTGTATTTTCTGGCACGATACGGCTATTTTGATATTTGACCTCTACTCCACCCGCACCGGCATGGGATCCGAACCCGACTAGATGAAATAATATCTCTGCCCAGACATTTTGAAACCCTGTCACGCACAACTGATTGAAATTATTCCACTATCCGTCAATTTACTTTCAACTTAGGAACTATTGACCTCAGAGTACGTATACGTAAAAGAGATTCTCCAGCTATCCTACGTCATTTGCATTTACATTCACAGGAGTTGACAACCGATTTACCATGTTAGGGCCAAAAAATTGCACTTAAATGTGTACATGTTCAAACGGCAATGATCTCGTTTTCCCACACACACAACCCTTTCATTCACATCAGAAGTTTCTTAACACTTAATCCGGTTCGGAGCCAAATTCCATTCTAGACAGACCCAAGTATTTATTTTTTTATCATTTAGTGCCATAGTTTTAGTATGTATGTACATTTATTTGTCTGCACGCTCAGGAGATTAGATATAAATGTTAGATGAGGGCGGAGAGGGCAGTAAATAAATGAGTTTATTTAATAATCGTACATTAACTATGTACGTCACGTAACGTCACCTCACGTCAAGTCAAATCCTTTTTCCACGTGTAAATACCAGGAATGGAAATGTTAATAATAATTCTAACTCAAATCCTTAACCCTAACATTAACATTATCATAAATGTATCTATGTTTAGACCATGACACACGAATCAATAAATTATGTAAGTTAATATGCCTCTGTGCGTACTCAGGTAAGTTCATCTGTAAAAATCCACTTCAAATGAAATCCCATTCATTCAAAGAATGTATTCCAAAGTTCATAACATGTACTATTTAACTAAATCCCTTTGTCTAACACCTGCCGATCAATTTTTTTTTATTAAAATCCTAAAGCTGGAAGAAGTTGAGTGCAAAAAATGTTCCCCAAAAATCGATGTCATGTCATATCATATTTGCGGCCATTATTGCTAGAAGCGATACTTTGACGATTGACGAATATATGGCTTTGGCCTGGTCCCGGATAATAAAAATCATATTATTACCCCTGGTAGTCATTCATTGGGATAGGGCTAAGCGACCGTTGCCCAAGCTACAAAATAACCGTCCGGGTTTCATTTTTATGTTCGAACCCTAATACCCCCCATGTCCCCCCTCACCCCTGTCGGTCTTAACAACTGTCAATGACTTCCCTTGACAAAATGCGCGTCAAACTTCCGTCCATCTGCTCAACAAATGACCCTTTATAGTATTCCTTCCCTTACATATACAAAAAAAAATATAGATATGGTCATATGAGATATCTGGCCAGGCCAGGCTATTCTCAAAAACACTGCACTGATTTTCCCAAGCTACCAAATAAAATATGAGACTATGAGTGGTCAGGTCAGTCTGCCTGATTTCTTTTCAAAAAATCAAAGCTTGAAGGCTATTAACCTGTAATGAGACAAGAATTGATAATCAGGACATATGTACTCAATATAATATTGATAAAAACATATGATATGTCTCTGTACAATAACAGGATGGTCAGGACTACTAAAGACGGAATATTCATAAGAATGAAAATCATGCTTTTTAATTAATTAACGAGTTCAACTCAGACATTGCAGAATTAGACGTCTCAAGTTTCGATTGAACCAGAGAGTTGAGACGGTAGGGTATGACCTCAGATGACTCACAAGTCTTCGAACGCATAAAATGCTTAGAAATAAAGATTTACTCAATCAGCATTCCCACTTGACGTCCATAAAGAGCTAGGGTTTTAAATGATTTAAAAAACACAAATAATATGATCACCGTGTGAGTAGGTATTTTTAAATGAATCATGTGTACACAACTGAGGAGTTTTAAATCCCATGAGCAAACGGAAGGATAGGAATGTCTAGACATTGAGTCAGCAATGAGTATGTACAAAATAAAATGGAATCATGTTGGCCCTCAAGGATTTTTAGATTTAGATTTAGATCTAGATCTGATGAACTAGAAAAACCGACGCGGTGGTGAAAGAATAAAGTATGTGAATGTTACCCGGTCGGTCGGAATTGCAAAAAAGGAATCCTATCCCACAAAGTAGAGTGTAAATTGGGATGTGGTTATTTTTAATCATAAAAATAAGTAGGACACAAACAAGGAGTAGTACAGTACGGTACCTACCCTAACCAAGGATAAATCTGGATATTGGACCCAAAGTCACCTGCCTGCGAGTTTCCAAAAATATTGTAAATAGATTTTCCCGAAAATAAAGAGAGTTGCTCCGTCTTTTTTTGACCCAAAGGGTTACGTTCTAAATATTTCTTTTTGTTTCCTTGAAAATTAACTTTTTGTTCATAATCAGGATGCGCCTACATGGTTGTTCGTCGTTCTGCATTATTCTAATCCATGTTACTTATATACAGTGTAATTTCCTCGTCTTCCAACCCAGTGGGTTTTAAATTTTCAAGAGTGAGCTCTGAACGCGGTGAACCGGTTATTTTTCATTCAAGTTTTTCTTAGTAAATTAAAAAATCCTTGAATAAATGAAGAAAAAAAAATTATAGACTGTCCATGTCTGATGAATCTAATCTATGTATAGTATCTTGTTCAAGTTTTTCAAGGAATTGGTCTACTCTTGACTCTTGACTAACCCTATCGTACCATGTCACTTTTTGACTCACCGTGACGTCACTCTTCACTTGACTCAATTCATGCACTACTAAATTTCAGAGACAATTTCCAGTTAGAATTATTTTTGGGGGAGTAGAAATAGGTCAGTGTCAGGTCGGGTTGGTCGGGCCTATACTAATATTATTTTATTTCCTTATATCTTGAACTTAACTTGCCCTACAAATTTCTATTAAATACGTTAGAAAATTAGGTCATTTGTAAATGAACCTTAACCTGGTTACCACACAAATTAAAGGAAAATATTTTGATGACCAAACTACGGTAACTACGAATGTAGGGCACAATAGGGAAAACTGCCCTAAAATTCCTCAATAATACGACCCAGTGTTACTCAATGCAATTACAATGGAATTTAAGCAGTTTTCTTTGGCTACAAGTTATCCGACTAAGAATCTCTGAATCTAATGTGCATCCGATAGATTAAAAATACAAGGACTGGGTCCAAAGACCAATGCCCGATTGGCAAGGTCTTTTGGACAAGCTATTCCAGCAAAAAATGTTTAAAATAATAGAATGCCCATACAAATGTAGAAACTCCAGGAAACGCAGGCAAAAAAGAGTAAAAAGACGAGTCGGTGAATTTAAATTCATTCCTGATAAGTTGAGTAACCCATTCATAGCCTGAGGAACTCTAGGACCAGACAATTTGATAGTATCGATTTGAATTCCTGATTTTTGTATAAAATCCCTACAGACATGACATTAGGGAAATTCCTGCTTCCCTGCCTGCCTTGGTTGAATAATCTGATGTGATGTAATAAAATTGTGTTGATGGGTTCGGCTGATTTGTCATTCAATGTCAATCTGTTCTGTTCTGTTCGTAGTACTAAAAAACATTACGACGACATTCTAAAGCACTTCACTTGGGCTCCGGCTCGCAAGACACGACCAAACGATTAGGTATCATTATTGTCACAATAATCGGACAAAAACAAAAACAACAACGTCCAAAGACTTGAGCAATCGGCTATCGGTCAAACTGATCAAAAAGAATACCGCACCGTCAAATTCTAAAATATTATTGACTTCAAACCAAAATATTTGCAAAGTGATTTCACACTTTCAATGTAAACAATTTTATCCACTTTATCATACGGCATTTCAATTATCTTTAGTACTCGCCCTCATTCCAGATTGCTAAGAATGCAGATCAGGAAGGATTTCAGGAATTTGGCTGTGTTGCCATAGTTTCCTGTCATTCAATTACAATTACAGCCTACAGGTGTATATCCATTTGTATGATTGCAGATTATAATAATGGAAAGGAATCCAAAAGAGGTTTACAAGAAGAAAAAAAGAAAGAAAGAATTGTGAGTGTTGAGATGTAAGACAAAATTCTTCCTGCTTTGCATTACTTCTACTTCTACTGATACTTGGGTTTTTGCCCTTAGGCCATTATGGAAAACAATTCCAATATATGCAGCATGCAAGCAACCATGCAAGCATGGATTTTTCCACGCACGCAATTTTATTTCAACAAACGTAAAGAAAAACTTTCACATTATTTACCTGATCCTTCCTATGTCTATGTACATGCAGATACAGTCACCACAACAAACAAAACAAAACAACAAAGAGATAAGACGCTACTGATGTAAGGATTGATACAATTTCTACGGGAAAGGTGTCAAAATAGCTAATTTCACCTCAAAGTTTGCAGAAAATCTTAAAAAATGCTGATATCGGTTAAAATTTTCTGAAAAAGACTTAACCCTGTTTGGTTTTCGGCTTTCATTTAACAATGATACAGTTTTCGTAAGCATGTTTCAGCCTTTATAACGTATTCGGAGTGATTCATGACCACAAAGGCTACAACGATCATAATTTTATGAATGTTAATTGTCTCCCAGTATGTTCGGAGTAATGTGCTTCTTCATGACCACAGATGTCAGGGTGCTAAAGTGATATCCAAGTAGATTGTATGTTTCGAACCATAACCGCGATAACTATGACCGAAAAGATGTCCAAGTCCGATTGTGATAAATGTCGGATATGAATGACGGTAGAAAGTAAAGAGATGGTGTTACTTACCAGACAACGCCAAAAGCGCCATAGCCGATTGGGCGGTCAGGTTGTACATCGACGGGTGATGAGCGGTCAGATCCACTAGCACTGGCACTATTGTTGTTGTTGCTGCTATTATTGTTGCTACTACTCCCACCACTACTGTTGCTGCTTGACCCCCCACTTCCATTCATAATTCCACCGTTACTAGACGGCGTGGCCGTCGTCAACCCGCCGTGACCGTTGTGTGTGAGACCGTGATGATAGGCTGAGCCAACAGCGGCCACTACGGCCGCATTATTTTTCCCGCCTCCAATCCCTACAACATTATTTCCACCTGAATTCGAAGTATTGTTATGAAAATAAGCGGCGGCTAAAACTGCTTGTTGATGATGATGACCATGATGATGGTGTCCGTGATGGTGATTAACGCCGAGCATGGGTGCTGTGGCCGTTGGCCCCGCCAAAGTCGACATTCCAATAATTAATAACAATTTTTCCACTAATTACCCGCCGATTTATTCCCACTTCAACTTGAATAACAAAGATTCGATTTATCCGATTTCGATTCACTTTTCAGAGATATGTCAAGAAATTTTTGACAAACACGTGTGTGTGTATAAATTCGCGGACTTGTCAAAAAGTCTAAAGTAATTAACGGTAACGGTTCCAACTAAAATTAATTAAATTGTTGATATTTTGCTTAAACTCACACGACACGGACGCACTGGGGGATCCTTTCTTAAGATTTTCTATTCATTTTCTTTCTATATAACCTTTCCAAATAATTTCTCTCGTCAATTATCTTTTTGAAAGTTGTTACAGTAAGTTACTGGTTGAGTTCCAAAGTTTCAAAGTGGTTGTTTTTTTTCTGTAGTTTTGATGATTTTTCTTGGCTGTTTTTTCCTTGAGGGTTCTTAGTGATGGGTATTGGTAATTGATATTGGTAATTGGTAATTGTTGTTAGAAGAATGAGGGGAAAAAAGGAATGAAGAAAGAAAAAAACTTTGTCGGAGGAACACAAGTTTTGGAACTCACTGCCTCCTTCACCAGCAACTCACTGACTGAAGGATTCCAACGAATAACCAGAACTTCAATTCCCCCTTTTTTTTTCCAAACCTATAAGACCTCTAAGCTTGGAATACTCAAAGGGTTGAGTCATCAGTGGCGGTTCACAACGAGGCCCAACTCAGCAGTACTTATTATACCGCTCTGACCAATTTTACTTAACATTTTCCCAAGTATTTCACCATTTCCTCTGATTTTTCCCGCAAGGGCTTCCTTGCTAGTAATGTAATTTGTTCTAACTAAACTCTATTCAGTCGTAATTAAATATTGCGAAAACTAAGTTATATTTTGGGTGATTTTGCGATTGCCCAGATTTCTTTTGCCATTTTTCGACCTTGTCTTTAACGATGCGATGGACTTACTTGTTAGCAATAATTTTGGGGCTTGGTGAGAATTATTCATAATCATAGATTATTATCATCAGTTAATCATATTCCATGCAGATTTTTGGATGATTTTGAGAAATTCCAAATACATATATATTTTGGTCCAGATCCTTGGGTAATTTACATACTTCGGAAAATATCATTTGGGCACATCCATAAGGATAGGCTTACCTACATTACATATATCGACTTCGACTACCTGAACTCTACATATTCAATCGTAATTAGATGATTTAGACCAACTGACGATGGGCCACATAATATTGTACATTATTAACCAATTTTAATTAATATTTTGAAAATACTTTTAACCATTTTGGGAGTTTTCTGAGTATGCCCTTACAGACGGGGTCCTTGTTAGAATACTTGTGAGGCTGATTGAGCGTTATTCATAATCTCTTCATAATATTGGACTATCTGACCCCTACTCATTGTGAATTTATAGGGTACGGTACCTCCGGCTAACCCTCTCCATCTATCGGAAACCTCCATTTAAAGAACTTCTATGTTTTTTCGCATAAAAAGCGAAAAGGAAAACATAGTGTTCCATGTTTTCGCGGAGCCAGAATGCTATGTTGGCCGAAATATTTGATTTTTATTTCTAAGCTATCTTCTGCCAATTTTTCTTTATATATCATCCATCAAATGTAGTCTTTCTTTTGAGAATGAACTGTTATAAATGAGAGGTTGGGCCAATGGTTAGACGCGGGACTGGATGAGATCCATGGGAATGGATGTTAACGTTTGGTGTTATGGACGAGTGTTTAGAGTGAGAGCGTAGGAAAGAGTACCTTACGAGACGGGGGTACTCTGTGAGTACTGTCCAATCCATAGAATCCATACCACATGTCTGTATCTCTTCACTTGGTGGGGAGATACCTTCCAAATGGCCTCGAGAGGGGTTCCACGAACTATAAAGCCCCAGAAAGGGGTATCCGTCCAAGGCACAATTCACAAACTTTACAGGAAAGGGTGTCTCTTATATTCATACCCTTATTTCAATGTCATTTCTAGACCTATGTACTGTTACTTGTCACTCCTATTTCGGGTGACAATCATGTATTTCTGAACAAAATAATTCCCCGTGTCAGTCAGGACTAATATATTGTTTGTTTGTTTGTTTCTTAATAAGAGTGCAAACCTATTGCATTCAGACATACCTATAGGTATGAAGTTACCCACTTCTGTCTATTAGCGGGGTTAATATTAGCAATTAATTACTCAAAATGTTTTGGAATAGTATTTTCGAAACACTAATAGCTAATTTTATATAATTTTTGCTTACTTTGAAAATTTTATCATTTGTATACTCGGAGACTTCTACTCAGTGGCGTAAATATAAAATATCGGCGGGAGGGCGAAATCTGAAAAAGGTCCCTTCTTGATTGCATATTAAACGATTCGTTAATTTTTGCTTCCCATTTTTTTCAAAAAGAGAAACGAGTCACACAAAAAATCTCAGTTTTCCTACATAATTCATTTTCCTTCGTTGTATACAGGGTGACTCATAGGGTAGACTGGTCTAATTTTTGCCACCTTCGAGCAAGTGTGCTAATTTTTGCCACCCCTTAAGTACATGAGCATGTGACTCCCAAAGCACGCCCACGTATGGAAGTGGCGATAATTAGGACACCTGTCCTATATAGAAAGGGACGCGTTAACACACAAAAGAGAAATTGTGCTAATTATCGCCTATATCTGGGTGTATTGTTCTCACTCGGGCAGTCTAAACGTGAAGAGATGTTCTAATTTTCGCCACCCCCTGTACTACACGAGCATGGGATCCTCAAAGCACGCCCACAAATGGCGGATGGCGATAATTATAACACTTCCCCCGAGTGGCGAAAATGAGACCAGTCTCCCCTATGTATTTCGCTCTGTGTATGTCGGGATCTACAGTACGCAGAGACTAACCCAATACGTCGCTAGAATGATCCTCTCAAGTCGGATCTCAGACAACACATTTCAGCTCACTCTGAATGCGCGTTCGCGCACAACGCGAGGTAGAAAATAAAAAATAGGTTATTCGACGTTATTCAGCAGTTTTCTAGTGTACTTCTGCATGAAAATCTCAGAAAACTTCATCGAAAATCCAACTCCGCCACCACATTGGCGTGAAGTGCTCTCCGGAAATGAGGCTAAGGACCGACAATTTTTGACCAAGCCGATTTTGCCTCAGAATTTCGGTTTCGCATGTTTTCAGGAAAAGTGAGGCAAATTCGACTTGCTCAGAAAATGTCGATCCATGGCTACTCAGAAAGCACTAGAACGTGGTGGTGATGTTTGCTTTTCAAAATTTTGAAGTTTCTGTGACTTCTCAGGCGGAGGACTATGTAATAACTGCTGAAAAACATCGAATAACCGATTTTTTATTTTCGCTAGTGCCCTGCGCGCAATCACGTTTTCAGGTGGAACTGAATTATGTTTTCAGAGATACCTATTGAGCTGATATTTCCAACGAAGTAATTCACTTGATTGTAGCTATTCTGGTTCCTGAGATTCGAGGGGGCCAATACATACACACATAGTCACCCTGTATATTGCGCTAGTAGTTTAGGTATTGGATGCGAATTTTTTTAGCAATTTTCTTTAGCAATAGCTGTAAGTAAAGGCTGTATGCAAAGTTCTATCTATGACGACAAAATTATGTATTTTGTATCGACATCTTTGGATTTAATTTATTGTGTTTAACATATTTTACGCATAACTAAGTGGGGTAGTAGAAAAGTCACCTTACCCATGTTACTGTAAATATCGGGATTTTGGATGCAGATTTTTCAAAAATAGGACGCCGGGACAGGCCTCTAAATTCGGAATGATCCTGGAAAAACCAGGACGGTCTAGTGGCCCTTCACCCAAAACGTCTCGTTCGATTCCTTTATACACGCAAGTTTATATTGCAGTGAAACTGTTATTCACGGATAGGCAAAGGG
>JAQFYE010001478.1:0-22745 GCA_034694305.1 Protaphorura glebata | reverse complement strand
ATCTCTATCATTTGAAAAAGAACATCAAATGTTGACCATACCCTCGGGTGAATGTCAAATAAATGGATGTATTTTTTATTTATAAATACGTGCGCCTACATTTTCATCGAAAGCTACTACAATTGCGATTCAGTTGCGTCTTGTAATTCCTAGTGCGTGTTTTACTGGTATGTATGCTGATTATATCGTGTTCGTTAGTCAAAGAGTTTGTATCACAATTTTTAATATTAATCAAATTTAATACTCGCCAATACTCGTATAAGACACTCGCATATGTAGGTCATAGTTTTATTAACTGTCATATCCTGAAAATATTGATATAATGAAACTATAAATAATAAAAATAAAATATTTTAATTTACCTTTATCTCTATTGGTGTCTGAAGGTTGAACGGTAGCTTCGTAGCTCAGTGGTTGAGGGCGTGGTGCAGTCTATGGACCTGGACCCAGGTTCGATCCCTGGTCAAGTCAGCGTCTTTAACTAGCTCGATGGAATCAAAAGTACGGCTTATTACCTCCTCCAGTCTGGTATAAGGTGCGTCTATTAAATTAAATAAACTCAGTATGTTTAGTATGACCCCGGTTAAAAATATGTGACCGTAGCCGAGGAAAACTTTGGGGGTGGAAAAACAGTCTGAAAAAGACGCTGCTGTGTGAAGAATCGTTTCTCCTGTATCCTGTGGTTGCCTTGTGAGTGCATATAAACCAATTTACATTTTGTTCGCAAGGTCACTGGTATACGACGAACGGAATTGAAATTACTATAATCGAGATTATTATTATGAAAATCAAAGTATTCACCTTTCCATTTCACCAAAATTTTAATTTCCTCAATGCCATTCTTATGGCCACCCATACGGATCCTTCATGGCTGAGAAATCCCACAGATCTTCCAGTAAACTTTAGTTGTTCTACAGTAGTATTTACTTTATTACTTCTCATAATGATGAATCAACCAGACTTGACTTTCCTTGCTATGCAGACATCATCATTACTCTACTTCATTTGGGACTGTAAGTCCTTTGCATCCTTGCGGTACTCAATTCAATGGAATTGAATGGTAATCAAATAAAAAAATATAACACGACCAATAATAAGTATAAATGGTCACCGCCAAATACAGATTATGGGTCTGCTCAACATTCGGCATCCGGCAATGAGAAAAATCCAGGGAGTCCCTCAGCAGGAATACCCACGACCGTTTCAGCATCCCCAGTATTTGATAGTCTCTGAAGCAGCCTTTCATTTTTTTCCACAAGGTATGCTCCCGTACTGATGAGAGAAATTGTATACATATTTTGTATGATTTGCTGTAATTTGTATCGAACATACGAAGTCGGCTTCACTGGTCAGCGGTTCTGAGCTTATGAGAAATGACATTTTGTAGATTGTATTGACCTCTTGGACATTACCTGTACAGGTTAAAATCCTAGGAAGACTTCAAGAGATCAATAAATATTAAGGTATACTTGGGCTAAAAAATAATAAGAAATTAACATAATGCGCGTTGATGGTTCAGGACTTGACGGCGACGGCTCAAGTCTTCTTAACACCGCATGACACTACCTTGTCTGCAACACAGCATAATATGTACCACGATAAGAGTAAGATCCGAATTTGACCCTTTATCATTTTTTTGCTTTTCTCTACTTGTGCACCGGGTTCAGTATACTCATGATTATATTTAAAGCGGCACAGCACAAGTACTACAGTTTTTATTTGAAGACGTAAGGCATACCACCGGTAATCGTGTGATTTGCGCCCATTAGTGAGGAATCCGTCAGTCAGGAGCCTTCAGTCATATGGCGCTGGCATTAGGTTAACTATGTTGTATTACTGCAACTCAGACTGTAGTAACTAGCAACTGCAGGATCTTGTCACTTTGTAATGAAATAATAAAAATAATTGCGTGGAACTTTTTGTTGACTAAAGCTCTCCTCTCCTGTAAAAGAGATGTTACACATTACATTATACAGCAGAGGAGCAAGGGATATTTTTCAAATTGACTTATCCCATGCATTTTAATTTTGTTTGTGCCGAGTCTCCACCGTATGAGTGTATTATTTTTTAATTGCGGGGATTAATCAATGTAATTGATTAATTGACCACTTTCCTGAATCTACAATCAACATTTTTTCAAATTCAAGTTCGTTTTGGGGGTTAGAGGTGAGATGTGTGAAGAAATGGGTTCTGAATCTGATTCTATCAGATTCGGAACCTATTTCTTTACACTTTAATTGTTAAAACTTTACGTCGTTAATGAATAAGGTATTGGCAACTCGAAGCAAATTTACAAGTATCCGTAACCGCTTTGTCAAAACGAGGTTTTCATCGCCCAAGCAGATAAGATTGTTTCAGAAGTTCAGTTTTTCTCTGGACATCACTTCTATAGGTATACACTTTCCCACACTAGGGGCAGGGGTGAGCTTCAGGGTCAAATTGAAAGAGTGCATTTGGAGTATTCCGACGAACGAACCAACGAACGAGCGAATCGACGTTTCTACGATTGTGCTTGTCCCTTCAATAAACTTTGTGCATTCTGTTAAATCAATTAATTAGCTAAGTTAGTTGAGTATTTAGTTAAGAGTCAGAATTAACGATACTCACTGATGAATCAATGTGATATTTCTATATTGTATTGTGTGAGCTATGTAGTTGAGGACATCAATAAAAGCAAATCCAATCCAATATATTCAGTCTACGACTAAAACGACTAAAACTGATTTCGGGTTCAGTTTGTACCGAACTCTATCTTGGACTACTCGGACAAAGTACAGAGATAAGTTTGTTTCTTCAATAAGGCTGTAAATTGTGCACAGCGGCAGACCATGAGCATGAGAGTAGCCTTCTGTTTTATTAGCGTGAACTTTTACTCTTCTACACAAAATATTAATATGTAACAACATTTAAGAACAATACTACTAACAATTCCTACTACTTGTTTTTTAATGCACTAAAATGTCATTGCAATTTACAAATTAAAAACCCCAGTAGCAATTTGGCAGTTCCCCATAATCCATTTTATACGTACGTATAGCCGACCTACACGGTTTAATGATCAAAATCAATTAATTACACGTTCACAAAACTGCCAACTAGTCGTAAGTAATTTCATCACCTTCACCTTACATTTTTCTACTTAACATGATTGTAACTTTATGAGTTAGTTAGCCGGTTATTACATAAGAATAAAGTGATTGTCAACGTATGTCATATTAGATAATGTTTTTCTATCACCAACTAGATGATAGAAAATATTATGCACAAACAGTAGCCGAGAGAACAAGTTAGCCTTCATTCCTAAACATTTCGTTCTGATATGGATGTAAAATAATGTGTGGATGTTCAAGTAGTCAGTATGTATGCACACTTATTACGTTGAATAAACTGCTGACTCAAGTGGCAATACACCTACGAATTAAGAACTATATTCCTATTCAATTTTGCCGAAAGTATGTGTTTATCTATCGATTAGTGATTAGTTGACTAGCACTTGTCATAGGTGGTGAAACGTCATGTCAGAAGTTCAAGTGTGGCAAAACTGGTAGCAAATAGCAGTAGTAATTTGATTCTGCGGTACTTGTTTAGAATTTAATCCTGCCTTTCTAACACATTTTCCTCATTACGATTACTACTGATCATGTTCATCCTTTGAGCAATTTTGGCCCTGATCGCACACGCACAGGAAGTTAAAACCCGAAAACTACTTGTGCGAGAAACTCCATTCTAAATTGCATGTGCGAAAGGGATAATTACAGTTTCAAAGAAAAATTAGTATCCGTGGGATGATAAATGTGTTAATTTCGTTTTGGTTGTTTAACTTTGGGGCACCCATTGCTTGTGCATATGTTGGACATAGAACTTATCGGACTCTCAGTAGTGCTTACAACTTGTCAGTAAAAACTTTAGACATTTTGTTGTCTTAAAGAAAATTGGGAATCTTGGGCGTACAAGTTGAGGGCTTCTGTGAGTGAGTGCACCTCCGACGTAAAATTCGGTTTACTCAGTGGGCTAATATTGAGTATCAAATACCGAACGTTTGGTTGTAAGTCGTAAGTGTGAAATTCAAGACATTCGTTGACTGTTCCTTGATTCAGCAAGTAGAACACTCTTAAGTGTGAATTTTGGGACACCCTGTGAATTCTGAAGTATCTGAAACATTTTTTCTGTGTGAATCTCACTACCGTCCATGAAGTGTTCCTACAAATTACAGTTTCTATTCCGCACATATGACGTACTAACTACACTAAATTGTAAACACTTAATTTTAATCCAAAGCATCTCTCCAGAATACGTATTTTTTATACAGGAAGATTTTAATTTATTTAATTTTACTATGGGATAACCAACCAGTAGCATATAATTTCAATTTATTCATCTGCAGTTAAGTGAATTCATTAAAGTGGGAGGAAACCGAATATTATTAAGACGTGTTTAAAACCTTTAAAGCCAAAGGTCCGTGGTATTGTTGTGTGGTTAGTGTTTTTCTAAGAAAAAGAAACGTAGAATTTTTTATGAGGAAGGAAACTGGCAGTGGACTGGACTCATCAATCAGTCACATTGCTGACGCTCCTTATTCCTACTCAAGAAGTGTATAAAACTATTGACTATATGTGCAGCTGACACTACGAACTACTACTGGAAACAGGTTCAGGATTCAGTTCTTTTTCCTCTAATCTCTTCACAGAATCTCACTTTCAAGTCAAAAAATTGAGAGCAACAATTGAAACTCTGTGAACCAGTTCACGTAATTTTTTTAACATGACGGCTACGAGACTGTGACTCCGACTGGCATTGCCATATTTGCCCTTTCCTTCGGTTAGTCGCGGCGCTTGATCAAACTGGGCCTTTGACAACTCTCAATAATTTATTACCTATCGGCCCACTCAAAACATGTAGAATTGGGATTACAGATTGAACCTGCGAACTTTTTGCAATTTTAAGGTGTTGCTTCCAAAACTATTCAGAATGATAAGATTGTGGTTCTTCGTTCTATTTGTCCTAATCATTAGATCATGAAATATCGGGTCAACGTTTGTAATGAAGAAGCCCATGTCGATATTAGATTCACCTGTTCCCACAAACACTGATGCATATTTCGTGCAGGAATCCACGAAACAACGTGTGAAGTCAATGCGATTGAAGTAAGGACTTCAATCCCTCAGGCCAGTTACCCTTGATCATCCAGAAATCTTGATATTTTACGTTTACTTTCTTGCCGGGAATTTGGACAGCGAAGAACGAGATTCTCGTTAATCTGACCTTTCTAGTATCGAGTATTATATATAAGTAAGTGGCCTTGTCATTGAAAAATCCTAGAACCGAAACTTCTTTTTTGAGTTCGAATTTATCAGACGGACAAGGCAAGCGGACAAGGACTTGAGACACGCATTTTTCGAGTCGTCTTCTTCGTCTTAATATTATTACCCACACCTAGTCTAGTTCAAAGAAAAAAAAACTTGTACACGCTTGCATGCTCCCAACACGCCAGGTATCATAATTGTCACCTTTAAAAAAATAAAAATTGTAAGGTAATAATAATAATCATAATAAAATGCCCGACAGACAGACAGACCTAAAACTGTCAAATACGAAGATATGTAGTGCCGTGCGGTGCAAAATTGTTTCATGCATGCATGCAGAGGCATGTAGACAGATTATGTCTGTCGTGTTAAAAATAGTCATTTGATTTGAACTAAAATAACATTGCATGTGGCTTGTGGCGTGGGCGCTTCTAATTTTCATTGTTAGTTTTTCCACTCCAGCTGTCTGTTTAATGATTAGCGGCGGGCTAGTTATCTGTTTTTTCGGTTTCCTGCCTCTGATACCTGATTGGAAAGTTGACCACAAAAAATACGTCCTCTACAAGTAGCGGGGTTGTGGCTTTTTGGCATTCTTAGGATGGCTTTGCATGACGACGTTACTTGACAAAATGTAGATGTGCCTTTCTTTATTTATGAGGTGGAGACAATTTTTAGAAAGGTCGTTATGTAAGTAGGAATATGACGTTGAAGTTGTCACGGTTTGAAAACTGATTAGAGAAATTATTTCTACCAAGAGCACACACGTGGCAATAGTGCCTACTTATGATGTTAATCTCGTTCATTGTTGACCAAGGAAGGTACCCGAATCCGCGATCGTCTGAATCCGAGTATCCAAAAAAATCTGAATCCTGAATTTAGAAACCGAACTACAATCTGTCCGTACAAGATCAAAACCAACTACACACGAATGCTATCAACGAAACTTGAGAAAATGGAAATGGTGATGAAAGATATGATGTTTTTTTTCGGATGCGCATACTTATACGTACCTTATTAAAGTCTGACAAAATTCCATGGGTTTAGAACAAATAGTAGTTCTCGAACAAACAAATTTTACCCAATCGGCAAAAACTAGCATGGCGTAGTTCCATTTATCGTAAATGCTTCAATGTTGAATGTATGAACATGTCTTCAAACCACCACATATATACTTTTTATGACCGAACACATACGGAATAGAATTAATGATAAAACAGGTTTCGGGAGGGATTTTATTACACAAAAAAGTGAGAGGGAAACATATATATTTTGAGAAATAGGTTGACGTTAACATAAGTTTGCACTAAATAATAGTAATATTTGATTTACTAAACTACGAAAGGTACGTACGTCTGAAGATGAGATGAAAGAATTTAGTGGCAAGATGATTGGAATGGAAGTGTGTTGTAGAGTTTGGCGTCTCGCAGGTGCATTCCTCTAATCTGTCTACGCTAAACCAGAAAGGGGTCTTTTGAATTCTTCTAATTAGTCCCACATGCTTCCTGAGACACGAAACAGAACAGTCAGTTCTAGAATCCTAGAATTGTAATATACACGCACAAACATTCGTACATTACATCCGATTCGGTTCTACTAACACGAGAAAAATTGTCTATCCGGGACGGGACTTCTCTCATCTCCTTTCTTACATCCCGGGTGCGAAGTTATTGCAGTCGTAGTTGCAGAAGAAAAACGTTTAAAAAAAAGGAGAAAAAGATAACGCTTCGGCAAGTTTGTGTCGCGACCCTAACAGAATATCTGTGTCTGTGCCGATATCACCGGTTGGTTGTCGGTGTTTGTGTTTGTGTAAAAATGGGAACGAACACATTTCAAAATTCAGTTCAATTTCAGAAAAGGTCTGTGCGTTTTTTTTTCTTGTAATGCGTTGAGTTGATTATATAAAAAGACCCGACCCGATTCCATTGCCCTGTGACGGTGACTGTAGTGTAACCCCTCGTGAGTAGTAATCTTTTCTTGCCTTGCAATGTCTTTTGCCAAAAACCCGTGACGACGGGAGAAACTGGAGATTTGACCGGGGAGGGTTCAGCGGCCGGCTGTGGCTGTGACAGAGCTCTAAAATTTAGGAATGAATGAACCTAATTAAGGGAAAAAGTCCTTTGGTTTTAGAATGAAATGGAGTCGAGGGCCTTGCCCTAAAGTAAATAGTTTTCTTCAATGCGGTCTTCCTGTGGTACCCTTATGAGCAGCACCCTGCAAGATCTACGTACGGCATGGCATAAGGCACGCAGACTGACACTTGTTTATTTATGACATTTGGGTGGCTTGAACAGTTTGAACAACGCACACAAACATACAAAATGGATAATATATGAAAATGAAATTATGAGTTTACGAGTTGACAGGTTCACATAACATAACTGCATTCATACATTTATCTTCTATTATGTGGTGCATGTTGCGGTCCGCTTGGATTTTCGACCGAGTACATACGTTTGGCCTGGCCTCGTCCTTATGCATTTGAATTTTGTTGATTTTTGCTACATTTTTATCTTTTTTATAATATTTGTTAAACAATTCTTTATTACTTCGTTCAAAATTAAAATTAACTTTAATTCGTATGAACCTCATTATAGTAGATAAATAATTCTACACGTAACATATATTCCGTTTTTTTTCCTTTAATAAAGATTTAATTTAATTGACAATACCTATTTTATTGTAACACCCAATGGAAATCAATTTCGTTATTAACACTGAACTGTTTGGGATATTATGGAACTTTATGACATTAATAAAAATTCTCTGACTTTGACTAAGGTTTACACATTCATTTAAAATCTTTCGAGTTGCATATATTAGTGGAATTTCCTGAAAACCGAACCTGATGATTTCAGGTTCGGTACCGAATAAAAACCAAAAGTCAAGTGCTTGAGCCGGCTTGAGGTTTAAAATCCACTAGGACTCCAACATAAGGTTTTGCGGGCAGAATACAATAGTTAGTTTTAGCTACATTTACATATACAAAACACAATATTCGATTATTGCTTAACTGGCATTGTTGTTCCATTGCATTGGTTTGAAATTTTGAAATGAATTATTATTATTGTCCTTGTTCTGTTTTTGTTTTACTAAACAGCTAAGGAAAGGGATAAGTTCATTTGCATACTCACATTAATTACACGCGTTGACGTAAGTAAACTAAAGCGCACACAAACACAATGCGGTTTATGGGATAAGTTATGTGTGGGAATTGGGAATAAGTTGAGTTGATGTTTTTCTTTTAAAAAAACTTGAAATGTCTCACCAGATACCAGTTACCATTCCTTGAATCTATACTCATCGACGGGCTTTAATTTACGACAGGACACAATAACTTATGTATAACCATGTTGAATTTTTAAACATCCTTTAATTTTTCTGCAGGATCTTTAATTTTTTTAAGAAAATAAATTTCCATGGTTTCTCGTTTTGCAGTCAACTGCGATTCACGTAAAATGTCTTCTGCGGAAAACCTTAGATACAAATTAGTCAATTGTTTATATGAACTTTATATGCAAATATATAGATGCACGGTTCTTTCATCTTCAATGCGAAATATTATGAACACTAGTCATTTTTCGAATTATTGATCAGTCATTAGCAGCAGCTGAAATGACGCAATGAAGCATTGACATGAAGAAACTCTTTTAAACAATACAAGAAATATTTGACAATGATGATTAATAAAATATTATTTTCGCCATTAAATAATAATAATACATAATTATTAATTGATTGATTGAAATTCAGCAAGGAGAGTATGAAGTATTCACAATCGCATTCGTACAAATCGTGCTATCGCATGTGAGATTATCGAATGATCACAAATATTTCTATCATTCGCCAATATTTAATAACTCTTATTCGCTAATTTACTGCAAGTAGTTTTGAATTTAAATACAATAAGATTTAAGATTTCAATTGCAATAATCATAACTCAATCAATTACCAGAATGCATATGGAAAATGCAAATGCAATCGTGGCTAGACAACAGTAGATTGAATGAATGACTCGCGTGTTGTCTTCGTACATCCGCACAGAGAATTCACATACAAACATTTCGAATTTTTATAATCTTTTCATCAATAGTCGTCCAAAAACATCTCAATTAAATTAATTCGAATCCTTTCGTTTACACATTTCTCGCAAAATCTTTTCTTTTCTGAATAAAAACTTCCTTTGTTTGTTCATGTACCTTATCTCCTCTCTCGGAGACCTTTTCTGGTCGACCGCTTGCTGATTCGCCTTGCTTTGCTTGCACTTGCACCCGACTTTTTTTTCAAACTTTCTTTTCAAAACAAAAAAATCACAATTCACATACTCATTCCATTCTTGGACACGAGAATCCTCATTTTGACAACTCTTTTTACCAAACATATTCCACATTACCCTTCAGAAAACTTGTTCAGATTCAATCTTTCATCTTCACTTCTTTTGAGTTGAACTGGAACATGTGCCTGCCTGTGTTCGTGATGACATTTTATTTTATTTGGATTACTCTGCAGTTTTTCCCATTTTTTGATTAATTCAGACATACACACACAATTTTATTGCTATTGCTTGCTAGCAATGCAATATTTCAAGTGTCAGGCAAGACTTTCCGGTCTGCCTGTATTAAACTTTACGGTGCCCTTACATGTACCAGTACCCGTAGACCGGTAACCAGGTCCTTCATTTCATTCATTTCAAGCTCACAAGGAACGGTATCCGACCGTTGCGGTCCCGAATACAAAAGTCGACAGGAGAGATTAGATTATCATTTTTCATTAAAGGTACACCCATTCACCCATTGACATTCGCGCCAGTGAATAAATGGTTACAAATCATGCATTTACTAGAATATTTATTTGAACTCACAAACATGTATACATATGGGATGGGTCGAACCCACAACATAGCAAGGCAACATGGGTTGCATGTACACTGTACTACAATGGACTGACGAGTAACACATTGACACTTTAGCGAACGTTTTGGGACGTAACTGAGTAATGCCAGAATGTTTCAAAATGTTATGGAATGTACGAAAGTTTTGACTCCCTGGGATGTTTGTTACCACGACCCTTGAAATTAAACGTTTAGAACCTTTTCTTTTAGCATTTGGTCTGATCGTTCCGTGTGTTTAACATCCGAGTAGTATTCCCTGTAAAGGACATACTCAGGACCTGATTCCGGACCTGACCATGTAAATATTTTCAAAGGGCCCTTTCTGTAGTAAGTAAAGGGTTATATTAAAGGGTTATATTAGTTATGTATGTTTTTACAAGTATATTAATACACCGTAATCACCGTGTCCCTTTTTGGTGGCATGTTAACGATAATATAGAGAGGAACGAAAGAAGGTCTGGGCCGGCAGTCGCCAGTCGGCATTCACACAACTCAGTCACTCAGCGTGAACGACCACGAAGAGAATATTATGACGACGATGAGGTGGTGGACGAAGAAAACTTGCTGAAGACTTTGGCCTGTCCAACAATCCCAAGTATTCCCCGAAAAAACCACACACTTACTTATTAACTGATTGATGCTGACGAGACCATATAAGAAGTCTCGTCAGGAAGGAAAAAGGGCCAAGTGGAAGTGTTTCGGAAAAAAATTGACACGCCACGTACCACTGGCTCAGTTAAATATACACAGTAGTTGTCCCTTGGTGAAAAAATCGTCGTCCCTTTTTTTAAACCAGGAAAACAACCTGCAGTAAGTACAAAGTGTGAATTGGTCTACCTTCTTATGAGGGAGCCGAACTATTATTTTCTTGTCCTTGTCTACTTATATTAACTGACGGAAGACGGACAGATCGGCGGCGGGCTCCGAGGATTATTATTAGTGAACCTTATGTGGCTGTCAAAAAGTTAAAAAAGAAAGGACTGGTCTGGGAAAAAATTGGCTGGTGTATGCGTGGACTGGACATTTCCATATAATTCTTCGCACGAATGCACCGAGTCAGCCGTGGACATTATCAACTTTTTTATCTTAAACAGGCGTCCCTCCGGTATGTTAGGAAGTCTGACGATTATTTCGTACTTTCACTGATCCTATTACTCGATTTGGTTTCACAGGAGAATCTTGCAAATCCTGTAAAAGGTGGGCAGGATTTTTTGGCGATTGAACTGCTGGAACACTAACAAGGAGAAAACGACAAAGAGGGTGTCAGATTGTGATATCTCGGGTGTCTACGCATATAAACAGATTAATTCGGGACTGTGACGATTAATTTGTTTATTTCGTCTTAGACAATTCTCGATGCAAATTATTAGAAACTATAAAAGTTGGACAGGAATTTTTTGTCGATTGTCGGGACAAGAAGAGGATAGGAGACGACGGATGAGTGTGATGATGATGATGATAGTGAGGTTGAGTTGGTGCTGAAAAATTTCACCCATTTTCGACGACATCGACTTTTCGGTGTGACAAGTGGTTTTGGGGTTTGTTCGGTGCGGATTGGGGTGGAGCCGTTCTTGGAACAAACTCCACCTTGATCCTGACTCGACGGTCCTTCCGCAAAGCAAAACCATCACATAGGCCAACATACGACCAACAACACGACGGACCATAGACCCAGAAGATCACAGTCTCACAAGAACGTCGTCACGAAGACCACATCTTCTCTAAGCACTGGCAAGCACGCAGCTTTTTACGCAATAGACTATGACTATCGTCTACGATAGTACATCACATTTTGCATGCTAGTGTCTTTGAGTCCTAGATATATTCCCACTTTTAACGACTTTGTTCACGAAACGTTCCCATCAGATTCTATCGACAAACCCACCGATTCGAAATTTGAATAATCGGACATAATTGACCTGCTTTGGATAATCGGACACATATTTTAATGTGAAAACATAGATGCGGATGGAAAGTTAACAGAATTTTGTTGTAAATGATTCACTCTATCGGACATACCTGGAGTTCGAGTTGCTTGCTGTAATGTGAAAATACCAATTACGAGATTTAGAAAATTGTGTTGCAATTTAGCGATTCGGATTTACCGATTATCCGAGATAACATTTTTAATGTGAACGTGAAAAGACGGTTGAACCGCGAAGTTGTAACAAGCGGAAACGGAGGCATTTCAAAATTGTAGATGTCTCATGTTCTTTTGGTGTTTGGACCAATTAATTATTAAGAAGTGGCTGGAAAGGATATAATAATATGATGGAGTCAAACGGTGGTTGTTCCTTATGTGCTGGATGTGGTCAGCGGATTTTGGACAGGTTTTACTTGTTGGCCGTAGACAGACAATGGCACAATGAATGTCTCAAGTGTCATGTCTGTGGTTTAGGACTCTCTAGTCAACTCACATGTTTTGCAAGGGACGGAGCCATCCTGTGCAAACAAGACTATGCCAGGTGAGACTTTTCAATTTTATATAATTAAATTATAATTTTTATTAAGCGAGCGGACCGTCGCGAAGCTTTTCTGTTCGACTAAGTGGTCCGAAATCCGTTTATATCTCTCCCGTAGTCCTGTGAGCACTTTTTTGCCCAGAGCTTTTCTCCGAAACTATCGGGCCGATCGGGTTGTTCAGGGTAGATTCCCCTGGCGTGTAGTCGTGCATTGACTACATTTTGATCGTCTACTGTTAAGGGGTGTCCACTTAAACTTGAGTTTTAGGGTATGGGTATTTGGCATGGGAGATATTTCCATAGTAATGGCGGACCGCTCAATGAAACTGGCGTAAACAAACTTCGCCGTTGCTATGGAAATTTTGCCCATGGAAGGATGATTAAATTATTACTAATCTGGAATGTCAGTTATTCATTGCAAATGATTTTTTTTAAATAATAATTTTAACGATGTTTGCGCAAAAAGCTTGGAAATGTCACAGGTTATGTTGCGTAACGTTAAAAGTGGTTATGTCAATAGTCGAAGATTCATGATTTTGAGTTTGTCTCAAATTGAGAGTTTTTGATTCCTGTAGTATTTATTCGTATTGAAAATACAAGAAAAGTCAATTTTTAGAGGATGATTCGATTTTTTTAAGTGATGATTAATCTTTGAGAGAACGGCAAGCTTGTAAACTAATCTCATTTTAACGTGGTTCACTGATGAATTCATGCAGTATTTAATGTCCATGAATGATAAGAACCAACTACGTCAGATATTATCTCAAGCATTTCAATTAAAATGCTGGCAATTCTTTTTAATCGGGCAAGATTAAAAATTTCGAACGGTAATGCCCAGCAACGCATTGACTGGATAAGGATATGTCAGCAGAGTTTGACAAAGTGTTTCAAACATTTTCTCTGAATCCAGATTTCTTCCATTATATACCATTCCATTGGGTTGTTATCCATTTGGCCTAGATGAGGTACCCCTACCAATATGGAATGCCCACCAAAGAGAGTGCAGGTCCGAGGAATTGAACCCCTGTTGCCCCAAAACAGGTCGTCCAACTCAAGCCATTATCTCAACGAGATCTAGTTCATAATCAATGTAAAACTGTCCGGCAAATACGTAATTTGAGGGGGAAAAGGAAACATGAATGAAATTGTTGACTTTACCCGGTTAGTTGTCATATGCGCCAGTAAGTGATTTTAAGGGGTAGGTTTTTGTATAAGTGCATGCATAATTAAATGTTCACACCTGTCGGTCAACGCAGCATGAATCATGGTGTGGTTGGTGCAATTGCTGGGCTATAGGCGTAGGCAATGAAGATATGATTTGATAGGTGAAACAACCTGTTAAAATCCTATCCGATTCTCCTTTTCACTTACAACAAAAGTCAATTTAAATGTCTACCACACAAGAAGGTAATGGCTGGGAGCTAAGATTCATTCATAATCATCCATTTAATTGGTGGTGACTGGTGTACATGTCGAGTTCTCATTCCTCCCAGTCAATTAACTCTTACTGTCTTACTTGATTTCATACTTAATTTTAATGTGGATTACTTGGACTCACATGATAGAATAGCTTAAATTTAATTGAAGCCAGTATTTTGTTTCCTTAATATCTTTCCATCATCAATATCGGTATTGCATGGTTTCTCGGGACCTGACTATTACTTTCGACTATTAGTGGCGGTGTTGAAGTCGGACTTGAAATCTGACAATATGAATCCGGTACTGGAAACATTTAATCGTATTCGTACTCCGAAATTTTGCCAGAACCATGTTGGGATGAACTTATACATACTATAACCTGGATTTGTTCGATCACTCACTAGCGTTCAAACAACTCGAATTCGTAGTTAAGTTTGTACAACGAATAATTCCTGACAATATCTAATTAACAGCCTGACAAGTATATGTGTAGCTTCATGCATGTAAGGTCGTTTTCTGCAAATCCCCTGTGACAAGGAAAACCCCTTTTCTATTTCGACTTTATGATGAACTGTATGATAATGAGTCAATTGATGCCGTGTGCCTGATGACACTGGATATTCAATGGACAGGGCTGGACTGACGGACAGGTTGTTTCGAGAGGAGGGTTGATTTTATTTATTGATGGATGGACAGGTGCCGGACGGTCGGTGAGGGCCGAATTCAGTCACCTGTGAATAAATACTATGGTACTTAGCACTACATCTCCGTGAATAATTTATTCATTCATGGCAAAAGATTTCGGAGAAGGGGGACTTATGTTACGTTACGTTTGTTATCAGCAGGATATATCACATGCAGGGACTTTTATCTATCTCAGATGAAAACTTTGTACTTTTTTTTAACATCCTTGTCTGGTTTTACCTTATACGTTCAGTTGTTTACTCGCTCCACTGAACCCTTTACGCCCGCTTATCCATCAATGAATTACAAAACTCAACTCAACTAACTCCCGTCCCTATACTTAAACCGCCTGTTTTTCTCGTAATCTGAACTCTGGATACCTATGTCACAGGCAAAAAGCAAATAGTACATAAACTAGAGGTGATACACCTCCTGGACGCTTTTCCTACAGCGCGAGCGCCACGAAAGGGAATCGGGAAGTCATGGAGAGTTTGTTCATAATTATCATAATCCCAATTTTGGCTTAGGGGCTCCAAATCTATCAACCTTCCTATCGAAATATGTGCCAAATCGAAATCTGTGGGTACAGAAATCAAAATGGTATTTTGGAGCCCCCGGGAACGGTAAAAATTTGAAATGTGGATAAGCTCTCCATGACTTCTTTGTCGGAAACTTCTTAACGAAAATGTTTAGTGTTTCACACATAACTTGCTATTTAGTTAAGTACTTTTATTCAGGTCAGGAATTTCAGAAAACTGTTTCCGATATTCGGAAGCTATTTCTAATATATCCGAAGTATCGATATTACTACAATCGAAATCATTACCAGTCTTGGTTATCCCTATTTGTTTGTACTGTCGGATAAATTCATATTTCAGTATTATCATATCGTAATGGAATTTGCAGAGAAGTTCTGACATCTTACAATGTGATATTTTTGCAAGATTTAAAAACGCCGAATTTTTCTTCAGAAGGATACCGCACAAAAGGCACGGTAAAAGCTCCACCGTCTCAATTGTCAGAATCGGCTTCATTTCGGTTCCAACCTTAACAAAAATTCTTCAGAGGTCAAGGCCTACAACATACCAAAAATGCAGCCAATTCTGAGCTTTGCCGTGCCCTTTATGTGACTGCGACATAAATAGCAGTTTCAATGTTGTGGCGAGGTAACGCTGCATCGAGCAGGACCGACTGTGAAAAAAAAAGTTAATTCCTTGTTACAAGTAATAATTAAATTTGATTTCTGCAGTTATAATTTGAAAACGGAGTAACAACGATGTTCGTACTTATTAACCCTTTCTGCGGCTACACGAGCATAGGATAAACGTAGACAAAACATTAATTTGGACATCCTTTACATCGGACGTACGTGCTCCTCACACTTTTTAATACCTCTCTGTAGTTGGGCATTTGAATTACATTGCAATTATGAGGTTTGAGAGTTTTCTTATCAATTTTTGCGCGTTTCATTCTGGGGGTTCACAATCTAAGGAAACTGGTTTTAAGAATATTGTGAAGTGAACGATGTAATAAGTGGTCTGGTTCGGTTTTACGCATAATAATTTATAAATACTCTCACCAAAAATTGATGGGTTAATGTCTTTGACTCAGCCGAAGGGAGAATAAAAGTCCCGGTTTTCCCGGATATTGAACCACATTCCCAATATAACAGTTTTGGTCTAAACAATTCAATGACGACGACGGTATGAAAAAAGAAAAAGATTGTGGGCAAAGCAAGGGAAACGGTATTGTGTTTGAGTCAGTTAACGTATAAAATTTAAAGCGGATGTGCGTAATTAAGTTTTGTTTGATTAAGTCAAGCAAATGTAATACTTCGAAAATTAGCTAAGATTGTACTGAAATAGCGTCTGGTAGAATGTGAGTAATCGACCGCGAACAAATTCCAGGAGTTTGGGGACTCGAGCGGACATACTGTGAAAGCATGTCTTTCCAGATAAGTTTTTCTAGTGTTTGACAAGTATCTTTGTGCTGGGTCATTCTTTCTGTCGGACCGCCATTTAGCATTAGCATGATTACATCAAGTAGCAGACCTTACGAACTTGCGGTTTTAATTTTATGGATTAAGTTATCTCAACCCTTTACATTATTTCCAACATACTTTCTCAAGCAAAAAAGAGGCTAATAAAACTGATGGCACAACGAAAGTCATAAGTACACAAAATTTCTTACTGTTAGGAGTAATAAAAGTCAAATAAACTGTAATACGGTTTATGCTTTTGGGGACAAAATCATAATTTTGAGTGTGCGAATTCAGTCAGAAATTATTTTACACGAAACCTTATCAAGATTCGTGAACTGAACTTGTAACCAAACGGCGACCTTTTGAAGATTTCTACAATTCCAATATGAAATACCTTATTGTACCATGGGATTATTGGGATTCAAAATTTGTATTCGGAACCCAAACTCTCGTAATCTCCAAATTCTATGATCTTGCTTGAACTGCTTCATCTTTTTAATGACTAAGTTGTAAGTGTAACAAATTGCGAGAAGAATTCTAGGTTAGACACTACATACTATTTATTACCCCAACTACTAAAATTACAAGTATTACTTTAAAAATTGTTTTCAAAAATGATGACCGGAAATTGGCAATTCTTCACATTTTCTTAGCTGAGTGTGAATCGTTAATTGATATTTTGATCTAATTCACAAGTTATGATGTCGATGGACCATTTAATTTCGTCAGGCGTCAGGACGAGGTTAAACTTCAGGAAAACTTCAAGGAAGTGACAATGAAAGATTTCCTCCAAGTTCTTCCCATGAAGTAAAGTTCTTAAAATTGCAATCACATATTGCAGCAATCCGCGATCTGTATCTAAAATGACTTATTTCAGTAAATATTATCATACGAAACAGCATACTTACTAGTCCTGGTGATGATAGTAGTGTTAATATGTGTACTTTCATCGTCTGTTAAGTCAGATTTGAAAATCCAAAGTAAAAAAAACAAGTCGCATCGCATGTCGATATTATCTCTGTGGCTTTTGAAATGCACTGGCTACCGCACCACCAGCGGTTTGGGCGTTTTTGGTTAGGGTTTATTGCCATCTCTATTATTGTCATCCTTTGTTCAAGAATACAAAGACAGGATACTTGCACGCCCCGCTCCATGATACATCATCATCGGTTATTTTCATATAATTTTTTCAAAAATCGTGAAGATATTATTTCAAATGGACCCGTAACAGCGGAATGGGTAATCCCCCCAGTGGTTTGATCCTTTGGCGATTTTCATATCAAGGTTATAGTCAACGGATTATAGAAATCATTTCTCCATCACTACTTGTACCTTAACGCGCAGACGTTGCTACATACAAGCGTGCGTGTGACAGGTCAATTGTTTTGACCTCTTCTTCAAAACGTTAGAAGTCTAGGTCATTGAACCCAATGAATCAATTACCTGTCGAACTTTTTATTACGTTAGTTAACACAGACTCAGGAAAAGAACGAATTTGCTTCCGGAAAGCACTATGGTTTTCAGTAATGGTCCGCACGAATCCGGCCGAGTTTATGGTTTAGATTCTTATCCTTCAAAGAATCCGAATAAGTAGTAGTGGTTATAAACTAGACAAACCAATCCCAAACCGCGATGCATTGACAAATCACAGTTTCACGAATTAGATAATTAATAATTGTAGATCCAATTCTAGTTCATACTAATTTCAGAAATAATTTGATACTTTCAGACGCTATGGCGGTCAAAACGGAAACGGAGGTCAACAGGGTCGTTGTGGACGCTGTGGCGGAGGAATCGGTTGTCAAGAATTAGTGATGAGAGCCAAAGAGGCAGTTTACCATTTGAACTGTTTCATTTGTGTCATCTGTCTCCGCGTCCTAAACAAAGGGGATCATTTCGGTATGAGGGAGTCAGCCTTATACTGCCAACAACATTACGAACTGGTCCTTGACTCCGAGAGTGTAGCCCCACCATCCGTTTCACCCGGACTTACCTATTTCAATGGGTCTGGGACTGGGACCAAAGGACGTCCTCGGAAAAGAAATAAACCGGAACAACCAGTTGACCTCATCCCCAACAGTTCTATCGGTAAGTCTCAGACATGAATTTTTCTTGAAATATGAATAATGAGAAAAATATGCGCTACCGACTTCGAACAACAATAATTCATCTACTGATTCAAAGATCTGACCTTAAAGGTATTGGAAGTTAAATGTGGTCTTTGGGTTTGAACTGATTTTACGCAGTACCAACGTGATTATTCATACGTGGTAACTGCAAAGCATGTGTAAACTTTGGAATGAAAATGGGATGCGGCAAATGGTAGAATCTGATAGATATCGGACTTGTCTTGTGACTATTCGGAAATACTGTTTGCATTGTGGTAAGGCCGTTGGCCGTCTGCTGCATTTTAATTCTTAAAATCCTCTCTCCGACAAGATAAAAGTTTACCCATTTCTACTCGGTAACTTTTGCTAGGAATTAGGACTACAGTTATTTCCTTGCACTTTTGGGAAAAATCTGTCGGTACCTGAAGGAATTTACCTCCGACGGCGGGTGAAAGACGCGTTTATTGCACAGCTGGTCGCCTGTTCGCAGTGACAATAGAACTCCCTTCGTTGTACGTATTTTTCATCAAGACGATCGTGGAAGGATCTATGTTATATTTGTTTGAGGGCATTTCCCTTTTGTTAATTGAAATATTTTGTTTCAAATTCTAGGAATTAATTAATACGGATCAGAGTTCAAAAGGAACTTGAATTTTACGGTAGAAAGTACTTTCTTTCTTAACCAATTATGATCGGACAGACTACTCTGGTACTGGGTGGTAATAAGTGTATTTATTAAAGTCGTGGGATTCAGAATATGTATTGAAATGTATGGGCCAAGGGACATCCTTGGAAAGAACATTAATTTCTCCACCAGTGTCACTCATTTGCCGCCCAGGAGTAGAAAAACTCTTTAATAGGTTTCTTCACTAGAATTTGATACTTCCATTTCCATGCACCAAAATTTCCTCCGTTTACGAAGATATAGTGAAGTCTTGTATGGTTCGTTAGTGAAGTTTATGGAGTGATTTGGACTGGGAGAGTGTGTGGTTTTGCTTCCAGACTGTATTTGCGTGTTGGATGACCGGAAACGGTTTAGGAACTCGAGTGGAAACATGTGCGTGTCAACGCCGCCGTGGTGGCAATCGAGGCATAAGGATATAAAGGACTTTATCCGGAGGACTCCCCATATTAAGAACACAACATTTTTTAAGGGAATTCCGGCCACTCCAATTGAAACAATTTTCCAACTTATTTTTCCTTAATGAGATTTGAAAAGGAGATGAGACGGTTAGACGGTTTCAAGTCAACTTGGAAGAAGTTCTGACATTTGAGAAGAAAATTCTCATGTGTCACAACTGAACACGGACTTGAATTTATTTCTCCAAACTACTACTTTACTATGTACTGGGTGTGTAGCCAGAAAATGCAATACCCTTTTCTGCAATGAGGTATACCTTTTCAAAATGTGAGTGAGCGTAGCTTTCTGAAACACCCTGTACAGTATGCAATACGGTAGTGCTTTATTCGAAAAAGAGTAAGGAGTAAAAATAAAATCCATAACAATGATTGACAGAACGAGTCAAAACAATCTAACAATCATGAAAGATTAAATTGTTAACCTCTACCAACTCCTAGACAGGTCAATAGATGTATGGCATTGCAAAATTCAGCAATTCCATATTTTTGTTCCATTATAACGAGTTGATACTGTTGGAGCATGTTCCTTAGCGTGAGAGACTAAAATTAAACGAGCACAATATACCTACCAACAATGAAAGTTTCCGTGCTATTTGCCAAACTGCAAAATCGGAAGAACTGGATAATTTTGCCATGAACATTTAAAGGAATCGCGTTTTTGGTTGAATGATGCGTTAATTCAATTGTTATTTTCAAATGGGGCGAATAGTTTAATTGCAAAATAAAGCCATTAAAGTAATGTATTCTGATTTGACTTCCGGTGTCTATGTTTTATAACGATAAACCTTAACAGTTTAATTTTGAATCCTAATGAGACCTTATTTTCCAGCTTACGCTGTATCAGTGACACTTTTCCTTAATTATCATCTGAACTTGAAACCAATGAGCACGAGGGAATAATTACACAGTCAGATATAGCAGATGTTATAAATGCGAGTACCAGTAATTATTCGGGTGAATAAATTTTGAATGTTTGAGTCGAATTTTTACTCTCTAAATGCGTGATTTATAAATGTGTGATATACTACGCGTTACCTAGGAATGTCATAATTTGAAAATCTGTCGGGTAGATATATTCAGTACTCCTTATGACTTCTGGGAGTCAATACGATTATGAATATCTCGGGAATGTGGTTATCGATCCAATTAAAGTATGGACGTTATTATAATGACAGTGTTTTACAGGAATTTGAACTGTACGTGCAAATGCATTTCAGTTGGTGTCCGCGAGTATATTTTATAATCGGAACAGCGCTGTCCATTCGTTTCATTGTCTTCGCACAATCTCGCAGTTCTAAATAGTAATTCTTAAGAATTTGAAACGGTGTAGAGGATGCGATCTTCCCCTGAAATCGGATAAAAAGTCCTCAAAGTAAATGTTTTGGTAGATCTTTACGTTACAGAACATTTGGGACACTTTGATTCAATATAACTTTTGTTCAAAAATACCTATCGCTTACCATTTTGAAAAAACTATTGTTCCTCTAGATTTGATGCCAAACCCTGAGACTTCATCAATTCGTCTTGAGGGATATGAGTCGTCCTCAAGTTCGTGTCCTGGACACCAACGAACAAAGCGTATGAGAACTTCCTTCAAACATCATCAACTTCGAACTATGAAGTCCTACTTTGCCCTCAATCAGAATCCAGATGCAAAGGATCTCAAACAACTCGCACAAAAGACTGGTCTCTCCAAACGTGTTCTCCAGGTTTGTTGTATTACGTACTAAGTTTATCGGGTTAGACATCAGACATTGACCGCAGTGAATCGTGGCACTTTCTTATTATTAGGACAGACATCTAGAGGATATAACGTTTTAGTCTTTCCATAGGTGTTCCTCATTTGTTATTACTTTTCTATACGCAAGTCTTCTCTAGCCTTGCTTCATTTTAAGATAGAATTCCTTACCATGTCGCGTTTTCTCAGATGATGCCAGAGAATTCAATAATCGCACTTAGGCATGAAGCGAGAATTCTATGTTCAGAGAGTATTAATGTCCGGTATAACTAAATACGCATAAGTAATTGCAATGAGATGTGCGTGATTACAAACACAAGTACGAAATGGACGGATTCTTCATCTTCAGTCCGTCTCCGTACAGGAGTGCACATAATACAAAATGCATTGTCCATATTTGGTGGTGCCTTATCACCCAAGTTAAGGTTATTCGTGTATCTACTTACAAGTTATCCGATTGGGCCACCACTGGCTTAGTCGGCATGGTTTAGATAGCTTGGCAGTACCTTATTGTTCCTTTCTAGACCTCCTCTGTAATATACATACAATACAAGTTATCCGTGATAAGGATTCCATTTCTCATACATGTATCATAATATTTAGAATTGCTAGGAACGTTATATCATTCTCAACTACATTATCTTTTTGTATAGTTCCTCGATGTGTGCGTTACAAATAATGTTATTTGCTGAAAGATTTATCAAGTCAATTAGCAGAATTAACTTAAAATTGAACGTTTACAGGTGTGGTTCCAAAACGCCAGAGCTAAATGGAGAAGAAATGTAACACGGAGCGAGACGGGTTCGGTTGGAGGAAAATCCGGTAAGAGGAAGTTTTTGAAAAAATAACGTAATATTTTCCAAATGATCCAGTTCGCCAACAACGAAAATGACTGTTTATTCAATTTGAAATATTTGAATATTACTGGCAACAGGAGCTAAACGATAAGACAAGGTAGTGTAGTGGTGAGAGTTCTGAATTCTCATCCTACAAAACTACTGGTACGGGGTTCGTTTCCTCGG
>JAQFYE010001477.1:0-22745 GCA_034694305.1 Protaphorura glebata | reverse complement strand
CAACCAACCACAACCAACTGGACGGGAAAGGTCCATGCCAAAAGCATTACCATGCCAAATGCATTGGCGCCGACACAAACAGTCCATCCATCACATAGAGAAGAGAGTACGACGGCTTTTAATATATAAGATTACTTGATGAACGGCACATAAATAGAAAAAGTACGAAATTTCTGTTCAGAGAAAAGCAGGCAAAGTTAGTTAGGATTTCTACAATGAAAACAATATGACACTCGAATAACGAGTCCTAACTTGTGAACTTCACTTGTGAATTTCAAAACTGGATATTATTTATTTACGTCTCATCAAAGTACATTTCAACGAAAACAAGCCTCATTGATCTCAAATCCGACAAAAGAAGTATATCTCCGTGAGCAATCTAACCCAGGCAATCACAAGTAATGAATGAGATATATAATTGGTTATGAAATAGTCGGATATTGCAAACAAAATTACTTGTCCAAATATTAGTTGGAATTACAACATTACAATTAAAGTCTCAGTTAATTTTATGTAATAAACAAATGCTAATGCTAAAATTTTACTCGATATACCATGATGTCTGTCTATATGTCGCAGACAAAACCCGAAATCCGCTAAAACTAGTTTTAACCAGATAACCATCGACAGAAATGCGAGCTTCAACCTAACTTGAATTCAAATTACCACCATCAGTGGTAAAAGTGAAGCTGGGTTTGGCGGCTGACTTTGGCTTTTAACAATGACATATTCATTTATTTGACATTATGGGCGTTCTCAATAACGTAAATACATTAATGTGAAACATGTACATGGTGGCTTGTAACATTTCTTCGCTTTGTCACGATGGTGGAAATAATTTCTTTATTCCAATATTTGCTTTCACGAAGAGTAGAACCTTGCTTGCTTATATAACTATACGAAAAACGTTAATTTATTCGGCCGGTCAAGGAATTGAGTGAATGTTGAAATATTTCCCAAACGCCGACATTCTAAAAATGAATTCTGAATTTGCTCTTTTGTGCAAAGCGAGTAAACAAGTAAATAATATATAAGGGGGAAACTCCATAAGAACATTTGGAGCCTTGGAGGTTGAACAAAACGCTTGAAATTATTGTATAGTTGGGTTTATGAATTGTTCAGTATTGACGAATGTCAGTATTTACAAAACCCCGAGGCCAAGACCAGACAGAAATTGTGAAATTAGAAAAGTACGAACATTTAGAACTATATTTAAAACGCTACTAGTTACACCAATGAAAGATTATATCCCACAAAGAAATCTCTCATATATGATTGAGTGGTGAACCTTCAACTTCAAAATAGCGAGTTATACCAACAGTTTCATCGAGTTAAAGCATACATGCGCAAATAACATAGGCTACTCATGCATGAAACATCTCCGGCCGGATATATATAATAGTGAGTTTTGTGCTATACAAGTGGCCCATACCTACGTAGAACTCTTCATAGAATATTTACATTGGAGGCCTGTCGCATAACCCACATTCAAATCCTTCTAGTATGGTTACGTTCCAAAAGACTGTGTATTAGCATGGACGTGGCTAACTGCGGAGAAGTGAAGCATGACTTCGTAATATCAATCAAGTTTAGTTTGAATAATATAAATCGCGAGCGAGAATTGGCCAGCCGGATGACCACAACAAGCGTCAGAAAATAGATCGATCGAACACTCCCCACAATTCAAATTATTTAGAGTGATCCATCCTTACGAAGCGTTATATTCGACGTCAGGTGCTGCTCCACTGCTGTTAGTTACGGATGCTTTTTTCAAACGTCCTTCAATCTTCGTAATAAATAAACCCGTTGAAAACTCAATATGATTGGAACAAGTACATTGGCAGCAATTCGCCTTCTACTAAAAGTCAAATATTTTACTGGTGTAGTCAGGTGGAAATGGAATAAACAGGAAGACCGTCTTGTGATATGTAGCGGAAGATTTAAATTGCCGTATAAAGCCATAAACATATTTCACATTACGTTCCGTATCTGTGCTATTTTGTACTTCGGCTACTCACTCATATTCCGCCATTCGAGTGCTTTTGAAATAATCCTTTCCACCGGGATCATCTCTGTGTTCATCTATACTATTGTCCATTTGCTATTTTATGTAATGAATGACAGCGGACTAACATCTTTCAACGCACTGATTTTGAACAATGAGAAAATGAGTAAGTTCTATTCTAATATCACATTTTTACATACACAAAAATATTTAAAACTTTTTAATTTTTTGCAGTAAAATTGACGGATCAAATTAAACAATCGTTTCGGACAGATGGTCTTGAGAAATTCTGTCAACTATTGATAATTTCACCTTTCGCTTACATTTTGATGATCATAACGTTCACAATGTTCATTTTTAATTACGATGTAAATATACTCTCGCTGTTCAAGATTTTTGGATCATCTCCAGCAGTGCAAATATTGATTGGAATTGCATTGTTGGTTGGAGGTTGGACAGATTACGTGATTATGTTTTCGTCCGTTCTGTTGTTTCTAACTTATTTGAACACTAGTGTTAAATGGATACAATTCATTGCCAGGTAAGATCATTAAATAAGTGGCTTCAAAATTCTAACTTTCATCTATCGGATTGGATTGGTTTTGTTTGGCAATGCCGTGCCATTTCAAAGCCGGGTCGGATTTCATGCTTGCTGACTTTTCTTTGTAATATTTTATTCATTTGTGATATTAGTTAATGTTTAAGTTTTTATATATTATATATTACCAAAATCAATATTTAACTGATATTCCAGGAACGACAGTAGCGTGTCACGGCATAGCAATCATCCCACACGCGATCAAAACATCCACCAGGCGTATTCCGTTTTAAATAATTTTTGGAGAGAAGCGAATTATATTTTACTCCCGGGTGCGATTTTCTGCAACTTTTCATTGTGCACTTCAACTCTCTATTGCTTTGCATTTCTAATCAAATTGAAGAATCCATTAGGACTAGCAATGATAATTGCTTTTTCGAATGTTTCATGGGTGCTTAAAATGGGTTTCGATAAAATGATGGGACTTACTAGTGCCTCAAAATTGTACATTCATAAGTACCGTCAAGGTCTTCGTGCTCGAAACAAATTGGACAAATTGACGTTGAGATCGTTTTGTCCCTTAGAGTGGAGAGCAGGTCCTTTTCGGTTGTCTGAAACTACATATCTTGATCTCATGTCACAAGTTATAAATGCGACCATGACTTTACTCCTGAGCTGGCGTGCCCAGTGAAGGAAAGATGACATCATTTATAAACAAATAACTGCCGTTTCAATAATGCTGGATAAACACACTATATTTTCCAAAAAATATGTTTTCAAAATGATGTAAACTAGGTGTGACCTAAAATATTAACGTTATACAACATTATTATAATAACATTAGAACTCACGTAGAACTATAGGTATGTATGCCACGACATTGAATATGACCAATTTTTCAGATTGGTTGAGTTAAATGATATGAATATAATAAAATGGTTATAATGCTTGGACTATACAAACCAAAAGCATTCGATGTTATCTATTATGTGTTATATTTCTGCCACCTAAATGCAATTAGATCAGGTATTTGTGCATGACTGATTAACACTTAGCGGGGGAGTCTATCGTGTAATCGGGATGAATCGTAGTTAATGTACGAAGTAATTAACAAAGAGCAAAGACATGATCTCTTGGAGTTACTTCTGTGGAGTGAACTGATTATTAGTATTAAATAGAAGGTTTATATACTTGACAAATGAATGAATGAAGTATGTTACTAATAATGTCCAAGGATGTAATAACATCCTCTATTAATGATTAAAGGTGAAACAACATCCTTTGTGCTGATGAGCACATAACTTAGATGACCTTAAATAGTGATCAATGCTTATTATATAATAATATGCTAACAATGCACACGTTAACTTATTGTATGAATAAGAACATGTTTGCTCTTTACTATTACGTAGTGCTTTGGAGGTTGTTGGACCGTCACGGTATCTGTTGTATATTGCTAAAAGATATCGCAAATAATTTATTCTTTAATCAATGTGAAAGTGAAGCCGGCTTAAGACGGCTAAGTCAACCACTCCCCCTTCTGAGTTCTCAGTGAATCGCGCTCTCTTGTGTGTGGTTTCCGCGAATAACTGAGAATGAAGAGACACTCTTTGAGTGTGAAAATTCATTCTAAAAACACCGAGAATTTTCTGCAAATATAATGAACAAGAGAAGACGCTTGACTCGAACTGAAGACAGAACAGAACAAGACAGAACACTTTGAGCCGCCGAACATGACAGAAGGTCCGTTTCCATGCACTCTGAGTTTTCAGGTCTAGAATTATTTTATTGTAAATTGAAACCTAATTAATAAGTCCACTTTAATTGTAGTGAATTGTCGCACATTGGATTATTCACAGTTAAGTCGGGGTTTCTTGTTCTCACGTACCGCTAGCTAGAATCTCCAATAGTATCAGTTCTCAACAGTCAATTTTGTGTTTCACATAATACGCCTAGATTGGTGGAAATCCAGTAGCCTCATTGATCAGTGACTCACACATTTTTCAGTATCATAAAACACCTTTCATTTATTTTGATTTTTACAGTAAAGACATGTACAAACAAAGTGACTCATATTTTGAGTACAAATAGAAAGCACAACGTTGGACAAAAATTGGATTGATCGTCTGTTTAAAAGAGCTTTGGAACCTCTTAGGACTTTTAGTTCTATCCAACAGTAAAACAATCAACTATCAAAAATTTGAACTTTCGTTCTAAATTGAATTCAACTTTTATTATATAAATTTTTGATAACTCCGAATTCACACTCTACTTGCATAGTGATGCGACATATAAACCACACACAATTGAAATGCTGACAAGTTAATTCTTCGCATCTGTAAAACTGAATTCGCAAAAAAGAGTTTCTCAATTGCAGGAGCAAAATATTAGAAGGAAAATAAGGTTCACTCTGATTGTTCAATAAACACATACAAGAAAATGGGGAACATATTGGGTTCTTGAAGAGTGTGATAGAGTGTAAAATGCGTATACTATTATTATAGTTATTACTGCATTTGTTTATTTACTACAATTGTTTGCTGGATAGTGATTAGGTGTATGATTAATAATTATTTACATTGTGAGTTCAGCATGATTCACAATGCAAGGACCCACGAAATGGGAAATTGTGTTACGTTAAAATAAATAAATAAACAGATCATTAAAATGGACCTGTTTGCCAGCAATAAGTGTAGTACAGCTCACACGACTTTACCAAATATATCATACACTCAATTTAACTACATGGGAATCGACAACAACAAACACATTGCATTTTGTGCGGTAAGATCAAAATAGATAAGCAAATTTTGTTCAAAGTCAAACAGACTGCTAATCCCTGTACTGATAGATCTTAAAGCGCTTCAATCTTTATACAAATCAGTCCTTTCGGAATTATTTCTCCGAAAGTAACAAAATTAGTCGAGTCTGCCTTCAAGCGGGTCATTGATTTAAGGTACACGTACTGCATTGCTATGTAATGTACACAAATTATACAGATTGACACATAAGTTAAAGTGTCAAAGTGAGACGTCATTTTGATAACCGCAAAACATGTTACTGTCGCTTGTACTAATTGTACGAATGGAGAAATCCAATCCATGATGTTCTTGTGCAATTCCTTGTATGCAACTCTCAATAGCTCTGACGTATGTTGAAGAGTCAGGAGCTTAGCATGTCCATGTATTTTGGTCTTGACATTTCTTCTGTTGAAAAAAAGTAGAGAAATTTTACGGAAGACGAAGATATAAAGTCTATACTCACAATTGGATTAACAATATGAATATTTTGTTGTCAGTTGCAAAAACCTTGCTGATATTTATACTCTCAACAGCGAGAATGAAACGAATTTCACCATCAAATCTTATTTAAGGTACGTAGTTTGATTGAGGGTGGAGGAGAGCTTCCCTCAACAACTACAAAGAGTTGATATGTGGTTAAAACACTCATAATAATGTGAAGGCCCAAAGTCAAAATTTTCGTATCGAGAAAATGACGTTCAAAAAAGTTCTACAAAAAAACATAAAATTTTTAACAGCGACATCTGCAGCGCGCAATATGAACTATCCGCTCCGTCAGTTGAGTTCTCTTTTTTCGCATTTACGGCTGGAGATGGAGCGCATGAGGGGCCGCGCGAAGCCAGCCAACTCTTTATTTCATACCACACAAACCCGGCCGTAGGCCGGGCTGACTGCTAGTTTATTATTAAGTTCTAACGAACTTACGTGGATACTTCTACCTAACCGTCGACAGTGATTAGGTATATGAGAAGCAACCCTGCGTGCAAACAGTAGCACAGTGAAAACCGGTCAATGTTGTAATCAACCCCAATATGATGGTCAGTATCCGCTGATGTGGTCAATTTGATCGGTATCCGCCGCCGACGCTGAGGGGTCCAAATAGTCCAGAAAAAATGTACCGAACACCAATCAGACAAAATGCTCGAAATATGATGTCTACCACATTAGCCAATTTGTTCAGCCTACGCATTGAATCAGGATCTAGATGAATCAAATGAAGTGAGAACTTAAACATCATGTACAAAATAATTAGATGATTGTTTCATCTTTACCGGTCAAAGATGATGAGAGGCGGAGAATTCGATTAATGAACGTCATCAATTCATTTCCACAAAAAAATGGCGTCATCAGAAATCCGGTCTGGCTGACGTACACGAGTATTTGATACGTTGATGTTGAAATTATTTTTTGTTTTGCTTCTGACTCAGCTGAAATTAACCCGTGCGTGGAATGAATTGATACCTCTGCTCGATATATTAGGGGCAACCAGAATTGAACAAGAAAACAGATCCGATGTGCTGGTTTCCTTGGCTCAACAATTGACGACGTCGCTTCGTCCCATTCGAACGGCAATATTTCCAAGTATGCGCCAAATCTTACGACCCGTCTCACGAGGTACATGCAAGCATATGGGCTATCGTTCTTCCGAGTTAACCACCAACGGATTCGTGTCTTTGCATTTCTGAACAACCGGATATCGGAGAAGGATAGCTGGGTTAACGATGGGTTGTACTGCTGTGGGCATCATTCAGCCACTCACTCCAATAGAGTCCGGGTACAATTCCTCCTCAGTTCTTTCCTTACATTCCAGCGGTTCATATGAAGTGGCTAGGCTCTAGTGCAGTGAGATCTATAGCGTACCACATCCGTCACACCAACAGTCAAGAGAAAATTATTCTGTCATGCCTCAATTTGTCGATTGACACTAGATGCGTATGAATTCATTCAAAATTAAGGAAACTCTACGAGATTGTTATGTCATTTTTAAGAAATAACTTAAATTATACACAAATAAAATGACTGTTTAAAAGACTTGCCTCTCCTTTATAGTATGCGACGGGTTGAGGAGAATGGTGCAAAGCAATGAAACAACTGGCGATACTACATTTCATGCACGTGACTATTGGACGTGGCTACTTTCTATTGAGTTTCAAGTCAATGAATTAAAAATGATGCGACATAAATAAGGCAGACTTAGCATTTCCGTTGAAATAAAAAACATAAAGCTAGAAGTATTTTACTGAGAATACATTAAATGTCTAGGTCCATAGAACAAAAGGGCGAGTATAGAGCTGTAGTAGGGCATTGGATCTTATTCATTCACAAATCATGTTTAACGGTTATGCTTACGGACGTGCTCTTCACTCGCTTAACAGCTTACTGTCACACACACACAGCCACGCACACTCTTACGGGTGCTGTATGCTCTGCTACACAAGTTACCCTATAGACCAAGAAATAAAAAGCTACTATTTGCTTTTTTTTCTCTATCTACGTGCAATTCAGTAGAAATATTACAAAAATCTCACATAATTTGATCAAACAAAGTTTTCACTGCATCAATTATCAACAGACATTTACACTAATTATAAATGTCGTATTGACTAATATTCAAGTTCCACCCAAAATCCCTAATCCCATATGCGACCAATATTTAGCAGTGTTGATTGAATTGGGGATTGAAATTAATTGCTCTGAGCTAAAGCTGTTCAAGTGCAGAGTGAAACAAACTACAACATTCTTACCACTGGGGACTATTTCTTCAACAATCAATCAAAGGCCCTTGGTAAAGCTTCGGGGGAAACCTCGGCCAAATCTGACATTCTGGCACCAGGATCACTCATCTAGGCTTATTTAAAGGCCAGTAATTAAAATTAATAATATTAATTACGTTATCTATTGACAAACAGAGGGGAGAAAAAACTGAAAAGAGCATCCTTCTTCCCCGAACATGATGTCATTATCATGTTATATACTACCCACATGTCTCTTAATTCTTCCACAGCGGAAAACTCGAAAATCTTGCCTCTTGGAATCTTACAACATTTACACATCAATTTGGATTCTCCTCTGGCTTGGACTGAATTGCTGCAATGACTGCTACCATTATTATCAGACCTTGGATTTGGATTTTTTTACAATTGACCTGGATCTGCGCACTCTTGATTTGGATTTTTATCGACTTAATCAACGCAACAAAACTCAACAATTCGAAAAAGAATAGCTTAAAGTGAACTGATTACGGCAAATTTGGTGAGGTGACATAATTTATTTGAGCTACGAGGGCTCCTGCTGTTGCCTGACTTCTCACATTATATTTTATTCGTTCACATTGATTCTTATTTTTATTCTTCTGAATTTACATTTTGAAATTTTAAACAATGACTAAAGAAAGACCACAATGCTCAGCTAACCTTTGTATTGCATCCAGAAAGTCCCATGCTACAATTAATAAATTGACATGTTCTGTTTGCGTCAAAAATTTTCATCGTATTTGTATGGTTACAAAATTGAAACTCAGTGAATATAAACAATATTTAAATATTAATTGAGTTTGCCATAATTGCCTATTTTCCCAAAATCTAATCATTTCTCAATTATTCTGCTCATACTGTTTCTTTCAATTTCAAGATAAAGATGAAGTTCGTCTAAATTGTGCACTTCCTCCTCCGGAGGTTCATAAAATATTTGATCCCCTTGAGTTACCAGACAAACCAACCCTGAATCTCCTCATTAATTTGCTTGAGAATTTTTTAACTCCCATTCCTAAATTCCTTCGTGGCCTTAGTATTGGTCATGCAAATTTAAATGGAGTTAAAAGTAAATTCGAGGATTTGAAAATATTTCTTAATACAAATAAATTCCATATATTTGAAATATATGAAACAAAATTGGAAGTATCTGAAGAATCAAATTGTTTACAAATTCAGAATTATGTCTTTCTCAGAGAAGATAGAATTAGAGGCAAGGAGCATAAAGGTGGTCTTGGTCTTTATTTGAGGAATGATATGAATCACTCAAAAGTTAATTTTTCAACAGTATTTTTATGCATAACTAAAATTACATGCTATCAAATTTGGCCCAAGCATAATAAATCATTTATAGTAGTTTTAATTTACAATCCACAAGGAGCTAATCAACTTGATTTTACAATTGCCTTATATGATCTAGTTTTGGAACTACAAACTCTTAAACTTCAGATTAATATTATTGGAAATCTTAATATTGATTAGCTTGAAAATGACAATTTAACGGTGAAGCTTAGGAACATGTGTCGTAGTCTTAATACAGCATAACTTATCACAGAACCAACCAGAATTGCACTTTATAAAAGCAAAGATCCATCTATTCCTGACAAAATTACTTCCACCTTACTTGATCATTTTTACACTTTGAATTCTGACAAAGTTTGTCAAAGTGGAGTTTTCTCTTTTGCATCTTCTGATCATAAAGCCATCTTTGCTATTTTTAATGCACGGAAAATCAAATATAAATCTAAAATAGTAGAATATCGAAAGCTTGCAAAAATTAATTATTCAGAAGTCAATGGTTCAATTTTCAAAACTGAGTGGCCAATATTAAACAAGTTGACATCTAATGTCCTAAGACTTGAATATTTAGAAAATATTATTTTAAAAGAATTAGATAATGCGGCTCTTAAAAGGAAAATCAGAGTAAAAGGCAAGCCCACTCCGTGGATGAATAATGAAATTCTGGAAGCTATTGATTTAAGAAATAATTCACATAATTATTTCCTGGCTAATATATCACAAGCAAATAGAAGGCGATTTAACAAACAGAAATTGTACCAGTAATCTTCTTGGCCGAGCCAAAAAGAAATATTTCCGAAATAAATTTCACGGATTAGTTAAATCCAAACCACTTTGGACAGTGATTAACGAGCTTCAACATAAACATTAAGAGAAACCTTATATTTCCACTTTAACACACAATGGTGTAAATATTGTAAAAGACGAAGAAAAATCAGACCTACTTTCAAAGAATTTTATAGTCCTCACTGAAGATACAGGGATAAACAAACAATTATTTGAACTTTCTCTTCCACAATTAGATGGTAAACCTGGTACTCCATTAGCTGAAGAAACTCTAAAGCAGGACAATTCAGTGACTAAACCTGAAATTGAACGATGTACAAAATTTTTTAAATTTTAAAACAGAATGGGTAATCCATTTCCCCCGCAATTTCTTGAAAAGACTTTTCCATCGTGTGTAATGCCATTAATCACACTTTTTACTTGTATCCTTACAGATGGTTACAGTACCTCGTAAATTCAAACATGCAACTGTACTTCCTATGTCCAAAAAGAAATGCTCTAAATCAGATCCGGCTAATTACAGACCTATCTCAAATCTTTCTTCTTACAGTAAAATTTTTGAAAAAGTCGTTGAAGGTCGTGTAGTTAGTCAAATAGAAGGTTCGAAACTTCTTACGGACACTCAACATGGGTTTAGAAATCAACGTTCTTGCCAAACAGCACTCACTGTGTTCTCAGAATTTATTTGTGACAATTTAGATGCTAAGAAGAAAGCTTCAGTCATTTTTGTAGATTTGAAAAAAGCTTTTGACTATGTTGGATAAAAAAAACTTGTTGAAACTATGAGAGATGATTTCAAAATTTGTACATATGTTCGGCGTTGACATACAAATATGTTTTATCTTTATTATTTCTGTATTCATTCATTCATTTATTTTGTATTTAGTCTTAATAATTATGCCATCTATTTCTTACTTTATGAATCATCTCCATGCATGACTTCTCCAGTAGGAAACCATTCTCCAGCACACCTCAGTGTGCTTTCTGATCTAGTGAAAGTAACATTCTCATGTGTAATAATACTAAGGTTATTACAATTCAAAGGTGTTAATCAATAAAAACCCTGCAAATATCCTTCAGTGTGTTTGACTCAGGCATAATATTTGATTAAACCTACATCAAGCATAACACCTACATTTCATCAAATGGACCAGTTCTGTTTGGTGACCAACATTTTTGATATTTGGGTTTGAGCCACACCTTGGCTGATACTAACTCTAGTGCGAGTGCCAGTTCACCCAACATTCATTTGTGACAATTTATGTCAAAATCTGAATCTGAGTCAGAACCGAAAAGTCCATACGGGGATCAAATTTTTGTGAGTGCAAGTGAAGAGGAGGAGGAAGTAGTAACAATGCCGGACACTAGAAATGAAACAAAAGAGCTTAGAGCTCTAATCAAAACTCGTGACCGCATCCAGGAGTCATACCTTGATATACAAGACAAAATTGTGAACTTGAAAAAACCCAGAGCGACAATTCAGGAGCTAAAGTTCACAATTTCACTGCTCCAAAAATTGTATGACAAATGTAAGTTGAATGCGGAAAAAATCCATGCCGCCTGTGAGAATCCAGAAGAGTGGGCACTTAACAAACCGGTCACTGAGACAATCGGAACAGCTATCAAAAACAGCCTAATTGAATTGAACACAATTCTGGATGAAAAATCTGCTCCTCCACGTCCACTTTCACCTCCACCACCGCACGGTGCACCAACCGTAACAGTCACCCCGTTCAAGGAAAAGGTAGAACTTCCAGCCTTTGATGGCACTTTTTCAAAGTGGATGGCTTTTCGGGACCTCTTTCAGCACAAAATTAAGGTAGGAAAAATTACCTCAGGGGCAAGTAAATTAGCCTTTCTACTCACAAAAGTGACAGGCGACGCATCGTCAGTTATCTCCTCTTACTCCACAACTGATGCCAATTATCAGTCAGCATAGCTCTGTGCAAGATACAACAATAAACGAGAAATTGCATTTTCTCACCTCAAGGAGTTCTACTCCCTCAAGCAGCAACAAGAGGAGTTTGCCGCCAGCGTCCGTAAAGTCCTTGACACCTTGAAGGAGACAGTCCGGTCCATCGAGAACCTTGGTGCTCCAGCAAAAGCAGATTTGTTGTACATTTTTTTTGCCACGAAAAGGTTGGACAACGAAACTAAGAAGTGGTGGGCGATTTGTGCAATATCCGAATTCCCAAAGTTGGCGGAATTCACAAAATTCTTGGAAGAACGGTCCGAAGCCCTCATGCAAATCCCTGGCACAAGTCAGAATTCGAACCAGTCCAAGAAATCGTCCTCCACTCACCACACCAATACTACTCAGTTCAAGAAAAGCTGCTCCGTCTGCGAGTCCAGCGACCACAACACGTTTTTGTGTCCCGATTTCTCAACAAAATCCAGCCTTCCACAATCGTTTCCGCACTCTGCACTCCACAGAACCCAGCAGAAGATATTACACTCAAGGGAACTTTGTGTGTGTCAGTGCCAGACTCCAGAGGCCAAAGTCAAGTATGTCGTGTATTTGTTGACTCTGGATCTGAGTCACATTTTATCATTAAACATTGTTTGAATCGTCTTGGACTCAGACGTGAAAAGGTGTGTGTGGAGTTGCATGGCATTGCAGGAGTCAAAGCCCCTTCCAGTAAGGGGAAAGTGGAATAAACATTAAATTCACTCACGTGTGATTTCTCACTGCCAATTTCATGTTTAATTTTGAACAAAGGACTAATTCCCAAAGCCCAGTGTAATGGTTCGTGGCCTCACTTGATGGGTCTGCCACTCAGTGACTCGAAATTTTGCAAACCAAAGCATGTGGACATTTTACTTGGCGCTGCTAAGTCAAATCACATCCTCCTTCCTCAGAAAATTGAGGACTCAAGCAATCCAGACGCACCTGTGGCCTGGAACACCAAGTTTGGCTGGATGATCACCGGATCATCTCCCTCAGCCTCTTCTACCTCCAATGTGGCGGTCAGAATTCACCATGTATCATGCCGAGACACAAAAGGAAACCTGGACCAGTCTCTCCAGAAATTTTGGGAGCTGGAGGAACCAAGTCCTCTCCCGAAACCCTTGTCATCCAATGACGTCAATTGTGAGGAACATTTCCCCCGCACACATCAAGTCAACGAGGACGGATCTCTGACGGTCGAATTACCATTCAAATCACCCATGCCAATGTTGGGTAGTTGACACACAGCCGCCTTGTCAAGATTCAACAAATTAGAATCAAAACTAAGTCGTGATCCGGCACTCAAATCAGAGTACGTGCAATGCATGCACACATACAAGGAGTTGGGTTACATGGAAGAAGTCCCTGAATCTCAACTCAAGAAGAAGGATGACGAATCCTTTTACATACCACATCACGTGGTCATCAACTCAACTAGTACAACAACCAAGCATCGGGTGGTATTTGACGCCTTCATGAAGACCACAAACGGTCTGTCATTGAATGAAGTCCTTCATCCTGGACCCAAGCTCCAAGTTGACCTTCATATAAAAGGCTGATACCCTTTCTTGAGTGTTAAGTTAAGTTAACTCCCAATAGACATGGTGTACTGTGACTTGAAGCAATTGGTTTAACATTTTCTAAATTGGTTTCTTATAGAGGTGTATATAGTTTAGCTATGGTATTAATATTACTAAAATTGATTTGTGTTAACATCGAAAACAAACAATGTGTTATCATCGTAAGACAAACAATGAGCATAATTGTATGTGTGATTGCTGAAGAAAACACACGTTAATAAAGAATTCAAATCCAAATCCAAACTTATAGCCCTGTAATTACCAACTGGTAAATAGCACCCAGTGCGTAGCGCGTCGAGGCAACGGTAAGTACCGATAAATACTTTGATAGTTACAGGTAATTACCAATTACAGAGTCATTCAGATTTATTGTGGACAGTTACCTATGCCTATAACTCGCGCAGGTTGAATCAGAAAATGTCGAATTTTTTTGTGGTGTATCCTTGGATAGTTTGGAACAGTTGAGAATTTTTACAAATTTTTTGCATTGATGCAAGAATTCGCAGAACTTGAAATACTACTGAAAACTTTTTCCAAACACACACAAAATCGCCGCTCGCCTTTTTCAAAGCAGTTGTTTGAGGAGTCCGAATTTTAAAAAATTGACAGAACTTGTCTCCGTGGACTCGATATGGATTTAGCTGTTAGGAATAATTTTTATTCCAAGTCTCGAAAGCAAATCGGCTGCGTAGGCGCCGGTTATCGATAATGCCCTGTTATGACGACAATAATATATGACACGACTGGTATGGGCACATCGCAGTGACCAAATTTTCCAAAAACGGTTTCAGGGCATTGGTAATAAACTACTCCGGGTTAGTTTTCATATTTTGGGGTTCTATAGTTTGAGGAGTCGCTGCACGGGGGGTCAAAACTCCAGCAGCCATAAACTATTCACAAAACTTTTCTGATTTCTTACTGCCATATTCCGGGTCAGGTATGCCTAGTTTGCGGTAATAAATACGGCGATCGGGTTTTGAATCCCGAAAGTGCAACAAAGCTTCATCATCTGTGACCGTAAATTCCACTTATTTCCACACGAGGTGACCCTCAAACATCTTCCTACGAAACAGGACTTTTGGCCTAGGTTTATGTGGACAAAAGGACACTCTAACGGACGGAACTAATAATCGAAGAAGAAAGGCAAAAGAATTTGCGACTTCGACGGTTTCCGGTACAGCTGACTATGTTGGACACTCCAATGTTGGAAACTTTCAATTCCGTGAACTTTTGACCTTATACGACTTGCTGAAATGGAAAAACTTCGTTGGAAAAAGTTCAGACTAGTTTTTCAAGTTTCGCAAATTTTTTCACCTGCATGAATGAATGCAAAAAATTTGCAAAAATTCTCAACTGTTCCAAACTATGCAAGGATACACCACAAAAAAATTCGACATTTTTTTTTTCAGCCTGCAGAAGATATATGCATAGCTAACTGTCCACAATAAATCTGAATGACTCTGTACAAGAAAAAATCAACAGATTTCTATCACATTATTTTTTAAAAACAAGATATATATAGAAATGAGAAAATTGACATGAATAAAATTTTGTTAAAATGTAATCTACTCACGATTTCCGAACGAAGAGATTTGCAATATTGAAAGTTCTTATGTAAATTTAAAGAAAATTCTGACTATTTGGGTTGGTTTAACTTTTCAACTCGGAATGTTAATGCAAGGCCTCAATTAATTTGTCCTCGTCATAATTGTACTAATTACGAGTGGTCAATAAGGTATAGAGTGTACAAAATGTGGAATTCTTTACCGAAAGACTGGGAAACAAATGATCTTTCAATGAATAAACTGACTGACATGATTAAGCAGCATTTTATTGATAAGAGGACATTAGGTTATGTGTACTAAAATTATCAAAAAAAAATCTTATTTCTGTTGTGTCGTCAGAGGGAGAGACGTAATTACCGAGTTATCACAAACCCTGGTTCAACAAAATTCAGTTTTTTTGGTTATCCTTACGAAGTACTGATTCAATGGTCCAACTCGAAAATTTTGAGTTGAGTCTAGTCGAGTTACGAGTCAAGTCGAGTAGGTATTCCAACTCGACTCAAAAATTAGTATTCTTTCGAGTCGAGTTGAGTTAGGCCGAAACTCGATTCGACCCAAATCCGAGCACTAATAAGAGTTCCCTAATTTTATTGTAATGGGTCCTATACATAGCTTTGATGACGTGAGGTCTTCCTACTATGATGAATTCCGCTTTACCTACATTGAGTACAGTATAATTATCTTCCGTCCACGTAGAAGCACATCGAAACTCACTCCTAATATTTGCAATTAAGGTACTAATGGCATTTGCCGATCCATATGTGGTAAGGGTGGTATCATCCGCAATAAGAAGTGTTAGACTCTTCCATCGGTACAACGGGAGAGCATTGATGAAGAGAACAAATAAGAATGGTCCTAACGTGCTACCCTGACCCTTCTACTATAAGAATGGTCCTCATACCTAGTGGGGTGGACTGTCAGTGAGTCAGCGCACTACCTTAAGGTCAACGCATATTCTCTAAGAGAGTAAAACTAACGTTCTATTGAACTTGCAAACTTCCAGGGTTTACAAGAAAAGCTGAAGTGATGAGATTGTCTTGTCAAGTCCGTGAGGTGTCGCAAGCGGAGTTCCTCGTCGTGTCCAACTGTGTCCAGTCACTTCTGCCATGTGGAATTTGGTTTTACCTGAGCAAAAGCATGTGTGTCGTTCCCTCAACCATTGAAGGAAATAGGTGGATCGGCATTTATTTACAAGTAATCTTACGGCCGAGGTTCAATTCTCGAGACATGGAAATTGTTGAATATCCGGATAAGAGTTGAATTCAGTAATTGCTAGAATTGATATTAGATTGAAATGTAATGTACTTAGTATGTAGTGTCAAAGTGTATCCGTGAATACTGTACTTTCGACAGCTCAGTTTTCCTAAATATTTCTGGTGTAAGTGTAGTATATATGTAGTAATGTATATATGAAAAGGAAATGACGGCACTTAAGGTCAAGAGGTCAGTGGTCATGTTTCAATGTTTGTAGTATTGTTATTATCGTTGGTCATAAAAGTTGAACTCTTTGGCACTGATCTCTCCCGCGTTATATCTCTCTCTCCAGCGTGAGATATACAATAATATAATGTATAACATAATATATAATGGGTGAGACGGAGACAAGGCAAGAGTATGGGAACGAGTCCATGTCGCATCCCTCATCCCCAAAACAGACCCACGCTACGGACGAGTGGCAGTGGTCGTTGAGTGCAGAATTTATTCACTTTCTTGACTCCGAGTGTAGTAGTCGGACATTTTTGTACGTAGAAGAAAGCGTGGATCATATTTTGTGTGAATTTATCTGTTTGGTTTTGATTGAATTTGTTTGAATAAACGTGCTGATTGTTTGAAAAGTGGACAATTCGTTGGAGTGGCTCATCGCTCATTGATTAGAGAGAGTAGTTGAGTTCACGGGATTGGATCCAGGCATCAGGTGAAACACGTTTTGATTTAGACAGCCAGATTCGTCAGTTACAGACAGATTTTTATCAGTACACAACACACCAACACATTTATTGTGAATAATAATTTCAACGGGTAGTTGATTTTTTATTATTCTAAATTGAGACTCGATAGATTGAATTTCTGTGGATAGAATTTGGAACTCCGGAGGAGATAAGATCTACTCAATTTAACAGAAATGATTGTGTGGATTTTCTAGATTACTAGTCATTCCTTCCACATCCGTCCCAACGATCCGGAAGACAAGCGTTTGCCTAAAAACTTGAAATTCGCACTGCTTCGAATTGCTGGATTCATGCAAAGGTCAGGAGACAATGTCTGCTAGAGCAAGTACAACAATGAGGGCGAGGAGAATACCCCACCCCAACCGCTCCCACTGTCCCCGCCATATCCCCCATCAAAGAAGAGTTTCCAAATGGATGGAGTCAGTCTGCGGCGCAAAGACAGATGGAGCTCAATTTCGGTGGAGGATGGGGCAGAGTTGACATGAACATGATGAGCATGAGTCCAATGATTATAATTGAGAAGACGGTACGTCATGTTCAAAATGGAGGAGAGGATGATAGAGAGAATGAAGAGTCAGGTGGATGGACTCTTCCTCAGAATTGAAGAGAAGTTGGCTGAAGTCAAGTAATGAGTCGTGTGTGTCAACTATTAAAACTAATTATTTCCGACTGAATAAAAATTAAAGTGGGGATGTTCGTGATACCTTTTTTGTTTGCATTTATCTTTCTCTGATCCGCATGCATAATGCATAATTTATTGAATGGGTATACATTCCGGACTTTCGACAGGAAATAATAATGATGATATGACAAATGCATGCTATTTAGTTCATATTCCATTCTTGCTACAACAACTATTAAGAGTTCATGAAGCCATTCTCTCATTTCCTACTAAATCAAATTTTAATTAGACGAAATTTGTAACCTTGCACGAATGTCCAGTTTGCTCAGTTTGGTTTATGAAGTTCCATGACGAACTACTTTTTTTATTCTTATCTTCCAAAATTCTAAATATTCTCGAAAATGTTGACTGAGTCCACGTTAAAAAGGATTGACTTCATGTTCAAGCTATACACATACTCTTGCATTTTGCCTTGGGATTGGAACTCAGATAGAAAAGAGTTTTCACGAACAAAAGTCAAGCCACGTCTTCTCATCAGCTCAATCGTGTGTTTATCGTCTCCATTCTTGACTCTGTACCTTGAATGTTCTGTCGTGTACGACGTGATTCATTACGACATTCCGATTCCATTCATCATGGTCAACACGTTCTTGGTCATCGGTACTGGACTCCTGACCTTCGTCGTGCTCGGCATTGTCCTCTGTGGCCAGGAAACACGGTCATTAATTAACAACGTCTTATTTGTTGAACACAAATTTCAAGGTAAGACTATTAATTATTTCTCAAAACGGTATTTCCAAGATTTTTATACTACAGGATTAGTGCGATCTAGTGTGTATCCAAGGATGGATTCTGATATACACCAGGGTCTGGCGGCTTGTATAGGCGCATCTTTCCCGGACTGCTCCCTTTTTTGGCTTGTCTTTTTATTTTACGTCTGGCGGTCAGGTGTACCTTTGACCGATGTACGACTTCAATGTCATGGCGTTGTACTGATGGCACATTTTGTTACTCATGGAGTCGGCCGCAATGGGCCACCACTGGCTTGGTCGACACAGTTTAGAAGGCTTGGCAGTACCTTATCGTTCCCCCAGACCTCCTCCTTAATATATATACATACGTAGTGTGATTTTTAAAAGACGCTTTATTTATTCAGTCGAGATTAATTAATTTTTTTCGTTCCCCAACATGTTCTCTGTCCTTCTCTCGCCTGAGTGGTAACTTCCATTTCCATGAATTTTAAACAATTCCACCAGTTTGGGTGGAATTGTAAACTGTTGATTTCCACCGAGTAAGGTCACCTACTCAATCAATCTGGCGTCAGACACAAGAAAGTCAATATTTAACTAATAATAAACTATTTATTTCAATTTCTATCAAACAACCAGTCAAACTCAATATTTAATGAAATAAGCAGTCGCGACTGGGTGACAGCTCGTGGAAATAGTATTAAGGGAGTGGTAGAGAGGGAGTATTAAGTGGGTGAGAGCTTCTGGAGAGTGGTACGGAGGTTGAAGAGTGTGGTTGAGAGGGTGTGAGGAGTAGTTGGGAGGCTGTAGTGAGTGGTAAGGAAATTGCAGAGAGTGGTTGAGACTGGGTAATTGGGAGTCGCATGTCAAGAGATGAGGAAAATGATAAATCTGACCGCCTGCTGTAGAGAGATGGGGAAAACGAAAAATCTGACCACCTGCTATAGAGAGATGGGAAAATCGATCTGGCCACCTGCTGTAGAGAGATGGCGAAAACGAAGAACCTGACTGCCAGCTGTAGAGAGATGGGATAAATTGACCGCCTCATGTAGAGATTATGTTAAGAGATGGGGTTGACCACATGACTTAGGTTTCAACGACAACGACGTTACGAGATAGGCGTATCTTATTACGTATAACAAGCAGCAGTACTTCCACAATAACCCAATTACCTACTTCTGATAGGGAGATATGCCCTCCTAATGGTTGGTGAGATATGCCCTCCTAACGTTAAGAGATTGGCGTATCACCTTAGGTATTCTAAGACGTAATGCTTCCACTTTAACGCAATTGCATACTTACGTTACAGAGATATGCCAACCTTTAGACACTCCCAGTGTTCCCTCCCAATGCCAGAGGGATACGCCCTTCTAATATTGGAGATATGCCCTCCTTCTGATACATGTTTCGAAAGTCCTAAACTATTTTGAAAGTTCGCGGGGCCGCTTGAAGAGCCGTCTTATGTTTTAATGACGCGAGTTCAGAAATAACATATTGATAGTAATAATAATGAAAATAATAATATGAATTAAAACATTTTCTTCACAGTGTGAGTTCAATCAGTTTTTTTGTTGCCAAGGTTTTACACTCAACAAAAGCCAGAATTTAACTTGTCCATTTGAGTTACACTGCCTGGAACATAAACTCTTTGAATTTCGGACCAGCGAACTTTCAAAATAGTTTAGGACTTTTGAGACATGCTACATGTCCTCCTAATGTTGAAGAAATATGGCCTCCTTGAGATATGCCTACCTAATGTTGGAGAGATATGCCCTCTCTCAGATATGCCCTCCTTGAGATATGCCTTCCAAATCTTGCGGATACTTCTTTACAAATCTCAGTAACCACTCTACGTCTCTCTACACTAGAAGCTATTTACCACTCTCCACAGCCTCTTTACCTGTCTCTACCACTCTCTACAGCTTCTCTACAACCTCTCTACCATTCTCTACAACCCACCTACGGCTCTCCACACCCTCTACCACTCTCTACCACCTCTACACCCCCTCTCTACCACTCTCTACCACCTCTACACCCCCTCTCTACCACCTCTACACCCCCTCTCTACCACTCTCCATACCCTCTCTACCAATCTCTTAATGCCCTCGTTCAGATATATCCTTCTTATGCTAGAGAGATATGCCCTCCTAATATTGGAGATGTATGCCCTCTAACATAGGACAGATATGCCCTCCCACAGATATGCTCCTAATGTTGGAGATATGCCCTCCTTCAGATATGCCCTCCTAATGTTGGAGATATGCCCTCCTTGAGGTATGTCTTCCTAATGTTGGAGAAATACCTCGCTAACACTCTCAGAAACCTCTCAACCACTCTATCTAACCTCTTAACCATTCTATAACCACTCACCCACTCTCTCCAAAACCTCTACTGCCAACAACAACGCCTCTACCACTCTCTATGACATCTCTACCACACTGCAACTTCTCTAGCATCCTCAACAGCACACCTACCACTCTCCACAACCTCTCAACCAATCCTACATTACCATCGTCTAAACATCAACCATCTTTATCTCATCACTCTGTACACCAACTCAAATACTTCCAATCTACTACTATCCACACCATCACAACTACTCTCTACAACCTCTGAACCGCTATCCAATTCCACGAACTGTCACCCAGTCGCGACTGTTTATTTTAGGGAAAAATCGTCTAAAAAATTTCCTGCATTGACGATTTCCAAAACGTCTGACAATCCTGTACGTCATACTTTCGGAAGAAATGACTTCGGATTATCTTTAACACCGGTGAGAGCTTTTCAAATTCGATTTGATGTTTGACTCTAACTTTGGTAGCATAAGATTTGAAAAAAGGTCTGGTCTGTTTGTAATCGCAACATGATCAGTTGTACCCAGTTGCAAGTTTTTGGAGCCACAACTATTTGCGCTATGCTTAGATTTCACTGTTCTTTATAAAACGCACTAACCCTGCATTTACATAATATTTCAGATGAATTCTTGACGAAGGAAGACGTAAAAGGACTCCAGTACGAGCCATCTCTGACGAGAGCTGCATTCAAGATCCTCGAACCCTTGTCTTGCGTTCACTCCGTCGTGTCTGTCTTTCTATTTTCTTTGGAGTACGACCCATTCCGGCGATACCTCTATCGACACTTTGAAGAATATTTCGGCCTGACTTCATTTGTTTACAAAGTACCATTCATCATGGGCTATATGATTACCGTCCGGATATTTTACAGTTATCTATTATTTTTCATGTATGGGCAATTCCTATACTTGGACAGCACTCTCTTCTGGCTCGGACAGTTGACAAGGAATAGTACCGATCTGCGACAACGTGGAAGGTTCGGATTGAAGATTAATCGCACACTCTTTGTGCTCAATCGTCACTTCAATGCAACCAACTTTATTCGAGTGCTCTTTCCTGTCCTGGGTGCCATGTGCATGGTGGCCAACTATTGCACGATCAGACTCTACCATTACACCAGTTTCCCTGTCTACATTACGCTTCCGATTTGGGCTCTTCTCATTACAATTTTGACGCAGATTGTGTACATGAGGTATGGGAAACTGGACAATCTGTCCAAGGATTTCAGTAGAATATGCTCAGAACGGAGTCCCAGAAATATTATTCTTCAGAAAACTCTTCGCTCATATCGCCCGCTAATTTGTGAAGTCCCGCCATTTAGTTCTCTTCAGGAATCTACATTTTTCCCTCTGATGTATCACGCTTCGGATAAAACCATTATGTTGATGTTGTACTAAATAGAATTAAACCTTGAATTTCAAATGATGTTCTCTATTGACTTGTAAGTGTATTAACAATTCAGTAGAGACGAATCACGGTTTGGTAAATATGTTTTTCTTTTGAGTGAGACGATACCCGTCATATTCATATCCGTATTTGCCTGGTCATATCATTAAAAAATCACGGAACCATTGTCTAAACCTAAAAAAACTTTACTTCCTGGTTACAAGCATCTGTAAAAAAATACCCCCACCTTAACTTTGATTCCACATATCTTCTTCGTATAACTCGTGAAAGATTTCTGATACTGTGTTGACTGGACTGTTGGCCATTTTTACGACTCCCGTGAAAGTGACATTATTACCTTCATTCTGTAATATATATGACGTATCTTTATTACTTTGATTATGGTTGACTCA
>JAQFYE010001476.1:0-22751 GCA_034694305.1 Protaphorura glebata | reverse complement strand
TTTTAGAAAATCTTGTTTTGATTTTGTGCGATTTTGATGAGTTGAAGAACTAGCGGCAGAGTATTTGCCGGCGATAAACGTGAGTTTCCCCGTCCGTTCCAATTTTTATTTTTTTATGACATTGGGGTATAGTGAGCAATGGATTTTACAAAAAGTGGGAATAATTAGCCCGGTTGGAATAATTAGCCCTGTCTACCCTACAGAGTGATTCAAAACCAACCTACTATTCGTCTTAATTTCCTCAATTTTAACTTTATCTGAAAAGTGAGATAGCCATTTTATCCGAAATTTAATTGCGCGTCTTTTGAGCCGAAAATATTTTTTCGATAGAAAAAAATCAAAATTGTTCAAAATTTTGATATTTTCTGAAATTTTTTGAAATTTTTTCTTAATTCACTTTTTTTTTTAAATTTGGGAAATCTAGAAAATCTTGAGAATTTTTAAGAATTTTTGAAATTTTTACTGCAATCAAAATTTCAGTCTGTTTTTAATTGTCTGATATTTGTGTTCACATTTTCATTGACTGCGCGCGCTGTAAAGCGCGCGCATTCGAACATGGCTCAATAGACGCGCAATTAAATTTCGAATAAAATGGCTGTCTCTCTTTTTATATAAATTCAAAATTGAGGAAATTAGGACAAATAGTGGTGTTTTGATTCACCCTGTAGATAAATTCAAAAAGTTGTCTCAAAAATTCCATAAAATTGTGGCAAGAATTTAGCAACGGTGGATATACTGAAATACGATTATTTTTGGAACCACTTTATCGAACAATCGACTCTCGATTTTCAAGAAATTTTGAAAAAGATTGTACGTTCTCTATAAAATTCTCTACGAGATGGATATTTTTGGTTTCCCTGGCTTCTGACAAGAAACTTACTCAGTATTTTTAGCCTCGGCCCCAGAACGAGAAAGTCTGCAGAAGCCCTACGACTCAAAGTCGTAGTCGATGAAATATACGAACACGTTTATTAATTTTTTATTCGTGACCATAATTCAATAGATTTCACAACCCAATCAGACAATTTTCTGAGTATTCCGTAATTTCTTGAAGAGTGGGCTAATTGGATGAATTCGAGGACCGAAGGTCGTGGGGCTCATTCAGACTTAATTAAAATCTTCTAACGATTTCGATTTTTGACATCAAAGAAATTCAATTTAAAGTGAGGACGCGCGACGGGTGGACGCGGATGCAATGGAGTGCAATGCAGCACAGAGCATCGCGTTTGCGTCTGGTTTTAAGTGGAATAATTATTCCTATTTCTAACATGCGGAATACCCGGAGAGAAGAAGTCCACCAAAAACTTTCGAATCTCTTCTCGGTCGCACTAATTAATTTCGGTTGTCAAACTAAACTGGAACATGACGACTCATGTGGAATAAATTGCCAAAAGGCCTTGGAATCTTTCCGGCTATTCATTTGTCATCAAAAAAATAAATTGACAACTTCCCTACTAGGTAAACTCATACTGTCAAAGAAAATTTAAAAAGTGGATGAGGATTTGCAATATTTGAGTCCCGGGCGCAGGAAGTGGTTCGACTCCTGTAGTAACCTTAAAGTTTGGACAATACAAGCTTACCTAGTAAGATAGCGCTGTCAAGTTAGGTTGGACTTCGACACATAATTATTTTTAAAGGGGTTTGGGCAAATCATTAGTTATGAACCACCTTATAATTTAATTTATACTTATTTCCAGCCAATGGATACATTGAAGGAACGGAGTTGGATGGATTTCTCCGGGAATTTGTGTCCAGTGTCAATTCTACGGACACAAATCCAGAGGTGAGGAAATTTAGCATAGCACTTAAAAGATTTACGGATTTAAAGTGACGTGGACGATTTATCCTCTTTTATCAGGAACGACACGTACACGCACACGTAAGCAAGTAGTAATGGATTATCTTTAAGACGTTTTATTTTTTCTCTTCCTTGAACAGCAAGTGTCGGACGCCATGTTGGTTGAGCTCAAACAGTGCTTCATGGAGGCCTACGATGACAATCGTGATGGAAAAATTGATATTCGTGAAGTAAGTCTTCATTTGTAGCACACATTCAACATTTGGATTTAATCGTGTAGCTTGCGTCCTACGTTCGATTCCTGGTCGACCCATTCCCCAATTCCTTGTACGGATTGGTGTTCGCACGGTACTGGGTGAATGGGTCCATCATTTCATTGGATTGGATTGTATATTTTATAAATTCCCGGGAGCCTTAATTTGTTCAAGTCCTTTCGTCATTGTACAGTATGGATAAGTAATGTAATCGGATCCGGATTCAACCATCCATTAAAATAACAAACTCATTGTTATTTATTTTCCTTCGAGGCTTCACTTCGGTTTCTACTCTACGAGATGAGAGACATAATGAAATTGTTATTCTTCCCCAGAGGATCTTTGTCCATCTCTATATCCGTACGTACAGGGTGGTTCATAGTCATAATCCCAGAGTCACTGCTACCAGAGGTAAATTCCGTACATCCTTAGCCGCAAAAAGTAGGCGATTGGGTAGCGCTTGAACAACTTTTGTGAAGGTTAGACCCCTAAAAGTTCTACACGGACCAAATACACTTCGTAAAAGCATGAGTGCGTCATGGATTCCTATGACCTCATAAAGTGTACTTGACCTGTGTATTTCTAGCGGCAATAAAATACTCTTCGGGATGATACCTTCACAAAAGTTGCTCAGACTGTCAGTTGTTAAATATGTTGGATGAAATATGTGACAAAACAGTCGACACCTTACGAACTCTAGCCAACAATCGAATTAATTTGAGATTACGGAGCTATGAACCACCCTGTAAGTCGGATCCATCCACCCACTCACGAACATAGTATTGTTCGGAGGTCTGAGGTCTGTGTCATATCATCATCATTATTAACCCTGAGTCAATATTAATAATTTGACGGAGTGGTCTCATCCACCCTTCAGCAACCGCAATGTCAACTGTCTAACGTCCTTATAACCAATCCATTGTTTGCTATATCAAACTTTCTCCCATTTACAAAATATGCTGTCTCATACAATTTACGTGCTTTTCCACCTTTCTTTCATATTATACTTAAGACTTGGGTCGAAAATAAATTATATCTATTACGAGACCACAAGGGAAACTCTCACATTGTTAGCACAGAATTGTATTGATTTCAAATAAGGGTGTCCCTAGATGATGGAGACAACTCAATTTTGCTATAACTTTTGACCCATTGTTTTGATTTGGATGAGGTTAAGCACAAATTGAAGCTGAAAGACAAATTGGCAAGAATTGGTGAATTCTTGTCCTAAATCCGTCTTGGTCAGCCAATTTTTGCTAGAATGAAGCCATAATTTGTTGTATTCAACAAAAGTTGTTATGCCGAACGTGAAATCTCGCCGTTCTGCACAGGTTTCTGCCCATGTAAAAAAATTCAGGAGAGTGCTTAAACGTGTCTGAGGCTCACCCTTAGCCATGATAGCATTCATACTAAATTTTATTAATTCTTTTTGTTCTTCAGCTTCAATTTGCGCCTACCCTCACTCAAATGGAAACAATGGGTCAAAAGTTATAGCAAAATTAACTTAGTTGTCGCCATCATTTAGGGACACCCTGTATATAGTACTGTACACAATGAACTTCCCTTGCATAGAAAATTTCCTTCAAGCACACTATGGACACTAACAATGAATTTTCTTCGTAGGAATGATTTTCCAATTGAGGAACCCTTTTTCGTGAATTCTTTCAAGATGTTTGAAAAAAATACATATTTCAATTCATCAAATAAATTAAAAAAAGGAACGCCATGTCTATTTCCCTTGTGAGATTTTTGGTGGTGGGTCGAACACGGCAGAATAATTCCGCAGAAAAAAAAATCGATTTGGAGTGAGAAAACGAGGTTTTGACTTGACTTGACTTTCCTCACCTGAATTCCTTTTGCTTTCACTTTCTCCAGAGAGTCCTTATCTTTAGTGTCACTAGGTGTTCTAAATTCTATACACCTGCCCTGCTCTCCTGGCTCTCCCACTTGAATTCAATTCATCGATTATTCTATCAAATACTCTTTTTATTCCAATCCTGCACCGATTCCCTCATAAAACCGTTATTTAACTACCGTCAACGGTTTTTGCTAAAAAATTATATATAATTAAGTGTTATTCAAAACATTCGAACAATTTTTATCGTAAAGATTCCACATTTTTCATTCATCAAGCAATTTATTCATCAATTTTATTTTGAAAACAACATAATTTGATAACTTCCCTACTAGCTAAGCTCATACTATCCAAACAAAAAAAATGAAGGATAGCAGTATGAGCTTACTTAGTAAGAACGCGTTGTCCAGTACTTTTGGAGGAAAGTACGTATGCTATAATGACAAGGTGATACTACCCGTATCGTGCACTTAATCTTAATCAATAAATTGAGTCAGTAATGGCGTAAATTGTGTTAAATTGTGTTAGGCCATAATGCCAGTGCCACTTTATCAAACTTATTCCCTGTCCCATAATCTGATTTCCGATAAATAATGAACCCAATTACGAGATCGTCACGTCCACCAAATATTCTTTAGTGTTCAATGTGTACAGTTAAAATTAAATTATGTGACTCAAAACTGTATGTGCTCGCGTTTTGTAGTCTAAAATGTTTCAAAACCGAACGTGACACGGGAGCTAAATAGAGGTTTACCAGGCAAATGGGACATTTATTATGGATAGACGCTTTTCCGCAAGGACTAGGACAATGCTAATGTTACAGACACGGAAAGAGCTATTTCCGTGTAACACAAAATGTATGGTGGTTAAAAAAGAAGTAGGAATTGGGATGTGGGCCGACCAGGAATTGAACCCCGGACCTGACGGATTAAAGCCCGACACTCACTACACTGCGCCACACCGCCTTCCAATAAAAAGAAAGTGATTAGACCGAGAAACCATTAAACGGAAGCAATTACAAAGAACTTTAGGGAAGTAATCCGACTAGTTTAAATGTTTTTCTTTTCGGACATGCAGTCAGTGCATCTCTAATCTCCTTTCTTAGAAAATTGTGTTGCGTTTGAGTAAGAAAAGAAAGTACTTGTACTTGTAGTATGTCTATGTCTATAGATTTAGTTCAAGGACATTCTTTGAGATAAGAGTTTGTAAATCGAAACTGTGACTGTACGTATGTTTCGGTTTATCTCAAGTAAGTTGACTCGGGTTGCCTTGGTTGGTTTCACTTTCTTTTCTTATTTGTCTCTTCGTACAGTATTGTGTCCGTATGTTGTAACACTAAAAGTTTAAGACATAAGACTAAAATATCTGAATTATTTATTTATATTCTTTAGCTGGCTCAGCTGCTCCCAATGGAGGAAAACTTTTTACTTCTCTTTCGCTTTGATAATCCACTGGACTCCAGTGTGGAGTTTATGAAGGTAAGCAAGCGTCATTACACCCTTGTCCACTATGCAGGGTGTTTCACAATTAGATAACAAGCTTCTTTCAATATTTTTTATTTCAATTCGTCCTTGAATGAGTGCGGAAGTTCAAGAATCATTGCAAAATGCAAATGAATAGGAATTCCAGGATTCAATTTTTGGGACACCCTTCGGATTTTTACGATTACATAACGTAGTTGCTCCTAAATAAACATGAACATGTCAAAATTCAGAAAATTGCGGAAAATTTGGAGTCAATACGAGGTCAAGTTACAAATATACAGGGTGTTCCCAAAAGAGGTATCAATTGTTTGCGTCTTTTTGGTTGTTGGGCGGTTTAATCTCATTACCTGTACTATGTAAATTTTCGTAACTATGCCAAAATTCCAATAAACAACTGATACTTTTTCCGGGAACACCCTGCATATGAATGAGTGTTACTTAAGTGTCTCGAAACACCCTTGGGTGGTACCAATCCAACGAAATCTATGACCCAAGGATTCTGTCTGCCTGTCCAACCGTCCTTCATCTCAATCTGCCTCTGTCTCTCGAAGCTTGGCTTTTCTAATACGCCTATATCATAAAAAGGGTGTCTCGATATTCCCATTTGACTTTGACCCATTTCGGAGTTGCCATGCATCCATATCCATACTTGGCTCTTACATTTCCGCCGCTTTATTAAGTAAATAAATTTTGAAACACCCTACTACTTAAGAAAAGGAAATTTAAGGAGGAGAGCACTTTAGATATTCCGCCCCTACCGGGATAGCCTTCACTTCATATTACATCAAGGAGGGACACTTTTACTACATACAAATTCTACTCCACTTTACAATTTACTGTATGCAAGACATGTAGAAGTAACCGGAAAATTCAACCTAGTCTAAAATATAAACTACAGACACCAACGAGAACGAGAACGAGACAGCTCAGTATTAGACGACAAATCCCATTTCCTTGGCTATACATGTACGTAGTAAACAACAAAGAGAAAAGCAGTAGCGGATCTTAGAATATTTTCAAAATGGGCCAGGAGCCAATTCACTAAAATTGTGACCTGACCTTTTAGTGCTTATTTTGCCCCATTTATGCAAATTTCGATAAGAAATCAGAGTGTGACCATTGAAAGACGCCCACAAAATGGCGCATTAAGCAAATTGGCAAATTTGGAACTATTTGGGGCTTTTTTGCCTATCCTATCTAAAAAATATATACCCCATGGGGCCAAAATGGCCCATTCCTAGTACCGGTACTGCAAACAAAACATATTTTTGTTTTCCTGACGAAGACGGAGCCTTATCTGAGAGGACAATATCGAGTTAGAAGCTTTTTAGTGTTTACTTCGCTTTTGTTGTTTAGTGGATTAGACACCGAGGACACAGCCGGTGCGAAGTTCCGCTACACTGAACTGAGACTGAGAAGAAATGTTCATGTTTCTCAGAACAGAAATTTAGACACAAGAGACTTGGAAATCTCATAAGTTTGTCTTAGGGCAAGTCTGTCAGGGTTAGTTACCGCGTACCACATCACGTCCCTAGACTTAACACAAAATAGTAAGGCCATAAACCGGTCAAGGACGAAATCATAGTTTCACCGCATTGCGCAAATTGAATGGCTAAGTGCTTAAGTGATCAGGGTCTTATCTCAGCCATGCATGATGCATTTCTATGAGGAACCCGATTATATTGTGTAAAATTCAAATCAAGTTCACATTTGGTGGGCGTGGAATATATACAAACTTTGCACTGAGTGAGGCAAATTGAGACATTTACACCATAGTTGGGCAAATTGGGACAGCAACACCGAAGGAACGAACTTGGAACACTAGCACCTAAGTGGGGCAAATTGAGACCATAGCACTTGAGTGGGACACATTGTGACACTAGTAGTCACGTGGGGCACGTTGAGACACTAGCACCTAAGTGGGACAAAGTGGGACACTAACACCAAATAAGTGGTGAATATTGAGATGCCAGCAACAAAGTGGGGCAAATTGTCCCACTAACCCCAATGCGGGGCATATTGGGACACTAACACCAAAATGAGGCACATTGACACACACAAAAGTGGGAGACATTACTTGCATCTAAACGGGGTAAATTGGGACACTAAATGAGAAAATTGCGACACTAACACCAAAGTGGGGCATATTGTTACACTAACGCTAAACTGGGGCATATTGAGACACTAACAGCACACTGGAGCAAAGCGAGACACTAATTCCAAAGTTGGGCAAATTCACACACTGGCACCAAAAAGCGAGTAAGTTCAGACACCAACACCAAAGTGGGGCACATTGAGACACCTGCCCCTAATTGGGGCACATTGGGGTACTAACACCAAAGTGGGGCAAATTGCGACACTAAGACCAAAATGGGGTAAATTAGTCTGCTGTACCCTACGAAGAAACAGTAGATCTTTTGGCTACACTTGAGCGAGCGAGACAAGAAAACTTAACGGATTTCTGTTTCTTGTTCTTTGTTTATCATTTGCCTAAAATGGTTTGGTTTACCGCTGAGTCTGAACAAGTCATAAAATGTGGGTGTATTGTATTGTATGTAGTTTGTAGTAGATTCGGTTGAATATGAAATTATATTATACCCGCATATTTTCCCTCTGGGTTTCCTCCGGCTTTGTCTGTGAACTTTTCCATGTGTTCTCCTTTCTGTTCTCAAGTGAAAGTTGAGCTAAGGAACCATCGGGGCGAACTAACCAAATGTTTATGACTCAAGTTTTGGAGCTAGAAAACTGAATGCCCCCTGGTCCTACTTATTTATGCCTCACTGGAAAACTACAGACTACAGTGCAGTGTCAGAACTTCGAATAGACAATAGACCTTACCAGTTTTGAGTTCATAATCGGGTGGTGTAGTAGGTTTCGGGCTTTTATCCATGAGGTCCCGGGTTCAATTCCTGGTCGACGTACTTCAAAAGTTCTTGTAGAGCTGGGTTTTGCCACGGCATTTGGTTCTCCGAAATCTTGGTTGAATTATGGGGCCTCTAGAGTAACTTTTTCAGCAATTCAGGCCTCAGTGCCACGAAAATATTCCAAATCGCTGGCAATTTTATGGTAAAGCCGCTTATTTTGCAAGTTCACTGTTTCTGACGTTCATTTCCTTGGAATCGTAGACTTGAGAAGTTAATACGGATGAATGAATTTTCATTTTCATCTGCCTAAGCTGCGTGGGCGATCGTCTGTCTGGTTCTAGTCTCAGACATGATTTTATAGATTTTTACAAGTTGAGCGTCAAGTTTTTGCTCAATTTTTATCGAGCACGCTCCAGAAATTGCTCAAATATGAATTCCGGATTGGATTGGATATGGATCCCATAATATCAAGTCATTCAATTTTATGTGGAACATGCACATGGTTTAATCAACTTTTGCTTGAATTTAGATTGGTTGTATTAAAATTCCATCACATTTTTTGTTACAGATATGGCGAGAATACGACACAGACGGAAGCGGTTTCATCGAGGCGGATGAACTTAAGGTAACTCAGTTTTTCAAATATCTTTTTTCATCCATATTTGACAAGGTAACGTTTCGGGATGCTGAAAATGTAGTGAATGCGAAGTCCCTGGTTCAATTCCTGGTTGACTTACTTCTTATTACATTTTATAACTAATGCTATAAAAAAATTTAGCACTCATACCGCATTTTATTTTATTTATTTTTATTTGATTAAATTTACCATACCTTCCGTTGTGCAACATTTTGAATAAAAAATGTATATTAGATTCCTGAGTAATAATTTTGTGAGATTTTCATCCGAATGCGAAACTGATGCCATTGCAGTAGAAAAGTAATATCCTCGTGCGATATGCCATATGGTATCGAGAGTTCCGATAACCCCTTAAACTCGCCATAAACCGAATCTTCCTATAACCTATTACTACCACTATTTGTTTTTGGAACTTGTACTCGTACTATGTACGAAATTGAAAAAGTAATGATTCCGAGAAATGTACAGGAACCCGGGTAACATGTGTTTCCGTTCACATCGGTTTCCATTTCCAGTTTGTGTATACGTACGTCCACATATCTCCTCCAGACAATTCCAACCTACGAACCGACCAATAAAAATAATATTGTACATCTATAGGGTGGTTCATAATTTATGTCCCATCCCAATTCAACCGAATCTAACTTCTGTAGAATAAAAATGGTTATGAACCACCCTGTAGCTGTACAGAACAAATACAAAATAAAATGTCTCTGAAACCATATTTTTCCGTCCATTATTTGCTGCAATGGTTTCCGGAGGCAGCGGCTGCTGTGGTTGGTTACGAAAGATTTTCTCCTTGAGTGATTTCTTATGTCACACTTTTTTTTACCTCTTGTATTCCAGAATTTTCTCAGAGATTTACTCCGAGAGGCGAAGAAGATCAATGATGTCTCGGAGGACAAATTGATTGAGTACACGGACACAATGGTGAGTTACCAAGCAACATTATTCACCCATACGTATAACGTTTCATTTTTCTTGAGTAAATAATTTGACCTCACCTTAATTTCGGTACATTTGACCAAAATGGGATAAAAAGAAAACGAAAGTTCAAAGAATAATCTCCTACTGTATTTTTTTTCGTTAACAGTTGCAAGTCTTTGATGCTAACAAGGATGGGAAGCTCCAACTCTCAGAAATGGCCAAGTGAGTTTTCCTTTCATCATTCAGAACTTTTCATAATAAAATGAAATTTATTAGTTTGGTCTCTCTCTTGGAAAAACGCTATAACCATTATGTGATCCCCAGTTTCCCCTTGTAAAAATTATTTATGCACTCCCAACCAACGTCTTCTATGAGTAATTTCCTAGACACTATTTTTTATTTATTGGTTACATAGAGAGGATCTTAAATCTTTTTTTACTGTGGTAGTCCTATAATACCTCCAGTCCACCCATTATGGGTACCAGTACTGCCATTCACCGGAAATTAAACACTTTCTTTTACGGTTACTGTCATACAGTAGAGAATTTTGAAAGAAAAAACCAGACAAATTGTTTTCAAAATGGGCTAATGGGTCTCAGTTTTTGATATGTTGTAGCGCTTGACCTCCTGAACAAATTTTGTGAAGGTTCTACCCAGAAAAGTCTAACGATTTAACCATTAGAAATAAATTCATGGACCAAATACACTTTGTGACGTCATGAATACATCAGGATTCTTCCTATGACGTCACGAAGTGCATTTGTCCCATATGTCGGATTTTTTGGGGCAGAACTTTCACAATTTCATCCAAAAATTTACGATGAAATTGAAACGGTGAATTCTAATTATACTCAGCACAGTTCACAGCAGTACAGTTCCAAAAATCGATAGACGGGAGAATAGAATACATTAGTTCTCAAGTAAATAACGATTTGGGAATGAGAAATTGTTTCCGGTAACGCCCTCTTCATATGTCACTGTCAGAAGTCAGAGTCTTAATGGAGAATTCAAACAATATTCCACGTATGGGCGAAAATGAATTACGGCGCTTCAGCGCCAACGGGACATAATTGGTGTTACGAATAAATCAGAACAATGAAACACCAGGGAGGATTTTTGCCATGGCCGATTTTAGCGAAACATAACTTTTATTCAGAAAACAATGCTTTCGACCCATGTCGTATTCCATCGCATTAGGGTAGAGTGTACTAATTCGCCCCGCTTAGCTTGAAATACATGATCATGTGACCTCGGATCACGCCCACAAATGCTTGAGTGACGTATTAGCACACTATACCCTACTGATTGCAATTCCACCTACTATTTCTTAAGGGGCCGTCCATGTATTACATGGTGGAGAATTGTGGGGCCGCCCATTTATTACGTGATAGAGAACTGTGGGGCCGTTCATGTATTACGTGAGAGAAAATTCTGGGGCCATCCTTGTATTACGTGATAGAGATTTGTTTGGCCGTACATGTATTACGTCGTAGAAAATTGTGGGGCCGTACGTATATCATAAAGAAAACGCTGATTCGAATAGTTTGAAGAAATTCTGCGAAGAATTACTGTGACTGCCAAATAATTTATTAAGAATGAAATTAAAGTGAGAATTGATTGACCTTTGTGCTTAGGTTACTGCCTGTGAAAGAGAACTTCCTCTGTCGACAAGTCTTCAAGGTAAGCGAGGTATAGACTATTTTTTTCAAATTCCTATGTTTGTCCGTCCGCATCCGCCGTCCGTTATCCGTCGGTCCTTCAATGTCTTGTTCTCAACCATCTTAATCTGTCCGTCACACAGAGACAGACACATCTCGTCCAGTGTGCCAATTCCAACAAACGCACTGTCTAGTCTGTCAACAAATAACTCAATCCTTAGTTAACAATTAGTATTCCTTAGCATAATTTTAAATTACACTTCACTCCATTCATTAGTTAATTTAGTATGTAAGTAGAATACTAGCAATACTAACATAATCACCAATTAAATACTAGTGTGATCACCTAATCAAATTCATTAGTTTCTTAAGCTAAAAATCCATCCAAACTCAATTTGTTTTTTTAGAATTTTTTTGTCCAAAATTTCCAATCGTTTCAAAATTCCAATTTGTAAATCCTAATTCAATTCAAATTGAAAAGGCTTAAATCAAGATTTTTCCTTAGACCTGGTACAAAAAGTAAAGTTAATTTCGACAGGAATCGGTAAAATTAGTCAATTTCGACAAAAATCGATTAAAATCAGTTAATTTCGACAAAAATCAGTTAAATTAGTGACAAAAATTAATAAAATTAGTTAATTTCGACAAAAATCGATAAAATTGGTTAATTTTGACAAAAACCAGTTAAAGCAGTGACAAGAATTGATAAAATTAGTTAATTTTGACAAAAATCGGTAAAATTAGTTAATTTCGGAAAAAGTCGATAAAATTTGATAATTTTGACAAAAATCAGTTAAGTCAGTGACAAAAATTGATAAAATTAGTTAATTTCGACAGGAATCAATTAAGGTAGTGACAAAAATTGAGGAAAATAGTTAAGTCAATAAAATTGGTTAATTTTGACAGAAATCAGTTAAATCAGTGACAAAAATTGATAAAAGTAGTTAATTACGAAAAAAGATCAGATAAATCAGTGACAAAAATTGATAAAAGTAGTTAATTTTGACATAATTCAATTAAATTAGAGACAATAATCGACAAAAATCAATTAAATTAGTGACAGAAATCGGAAAAAATTTTGACGAAAACGATAGAATCGGTTAATTCCAATTAACTAATAGCATGCAACTGTTCGTATTCTAGTATTTACGAGTTAGAAATTCAAAATTAAACGTCTTAATTAAAATTAACAAGAATTTAATCCTTTTTTCTCCATTATTCCAATTGTCGTCGTGCTTTCCCCGAGTGACTTTCTCCTTGCAAAATTGTGAACTCCCAAGTTGCCGGCCGTTCCGTCGCATTGCGTTGCGTTGTTGCCGTGCCATTGCGGATTCCTATCCAATACTGTGAATATCCTTTCTCCTCTCAAATCGATTTTAAAATTTAAGCTTTTTTTTAACCCACAAACGTTACCACGTACAAATTGTAACGTAATTTGTCATAAATATTAACAAGAACGAGTACGAGTACGAATTCCCACTATGATGTTTGTTTTGTGTAATGTACGTCTATTTGTCCCATTCTCCCATTTTCATGAATTTTACACAATTCTTTAAGCTTGTTTTTCTCTTCTCTTTTCCCTGCCTTGAGAAGGAAGGACTTGAAGTAAGTAAAACCACAAACATAACTATAACTATCCTTGCAACAATTTTATTTTTCATTTAAGCACCTCGTTTTCATTTTTTGCATGAAAATGATACTAACAAGAGAATGTGACCACTGCTGATGCTCTGCTACTGTGCTAAATGCTCAACCACCGCCATTTTTGTCTTGAACTGTTTATTGTCATCGTCATATTTTTACACGCAAGCTTAAGCTGGCTCAAACTGTCATAAGGCTTGGTTTATGGTGCAAAATGAAACATATCATAGTTGGCGAAATTACGCTGTAAATAAAATAGTACGAGGGAGTACGAAAATTCTGATTTATGTCACGGGCAAAAGTAATCCTAAGAGAAATTGGGCAAGGAGTAAAAAATACTCAAGTTTCTGCAGAAAACTGGTTCTAATTTGACGAAAGTATCTAAAAATGAAGTCAGAATTGAAAAATGCGCAGAATTTGGGAAAACGTAAAGTTAATTTCGACAAAAATCGATAAAATTAGTACATTTCGACAAAAATCGATAAAATTAGTACATTTCGACAAAAATCGATTAAAATTAGTTAATTTCGATAAAAATCAATTAAACTGGTTAATTTCGACAAAAATCGGTTATATTTGTGACAAAAAATGATAAAATTATTTTGTTTCGACAAAAATCGATTAAAATTAGTTAATTTCGATAAAAATCGATTAAACTGGTTAATTTCGACAAAAATCGGTTATATTTGTGACAAAAAATGATAAAATTATTTTGTTTCGACAAAACTCGATTAAAATTAGTTAATTTCGACAAAAAACAGTTAAATGAATCACAAAAATTGATAAAATTAGTTAGTTTCTACAAAAATCGATAGAATTAGACATTTTCGACAAAAATCGGTTAAATTAGTGACAAAAATTTCGAAGGTCAAGTTTTTAGACGGTCATTAACTTTATTCTGGCTCCACGATTTGACATTGGAGCTCTTGACGAAACATGACATCCTACGAGATCTTTTGTCAATTTTGGCTTATTTTCAGTGACTGTGACAGAATTACATTGTAAATTTCTTAGAACGGGTGTCTACCGAAATACCCTAGTTAGATTTTATTTTATTACTGTACAATCAAAGGAATCAAAGCTTAGGATTGTTCTAATAAAAGCCCGTCACCACTCGCTGACCACAAATACTCCAAAAACTCTTCAAATGTCAAGTTGGTTTAAGTAAATCGTCTAATCGTCCCAATCCCCAAACATAAAATGAAAAATGTGGTTTTGTTTGGGAAAAAAAACTTCTTATCTGAATATTTGAGCGTTTAACCTCTAGTCTCACCTTCCGCTTGGCAGGTCTAATTGGGAAATGGCGTGTTTACCAAGCTCCGCCCTCCGCTCCATTCCCAGGGCCAAGGCGAAGGACTCATTTGTTCTCTCGCTTAAGAGTATTCATTACCCGCAATATACTCCACCACTTTCTTTTATACCATATCCAATTTTATTTCACGATAGTTTCTAATTTTCGGATATTTGAGTGCTTGGTTGGCCGTCGCACCGCACGACGCCTCCGCCAGTGTTTTCTTACATTAACCTATGAGTGTATCGGATTTTCAAGCGGTATATCAGGAAATAGGACTTGGCCTCGATAAATGATACTTAAAACTGGCCGTAACATAAATTTTAAGTGATATAAAAATGCCAAATTGGCATTCTTGAACATAATACGACCGCTAACGATGGGAAGGTCTGAATTTTCAATTATGTTCAGTCTTACCATAAAACGAAACAAGAATCCATGAAAAGCTGTTGAACAAAACCAACGACAATACCATTAATATACTATTGCTACGTTTGTTCTCCGACAGAAACAAGTAATTAAACCTGGGTTAGTTACGACTTACGACCTGGGGCAAATTACCTACACAAATTACAAGTCATGGAATTAGTCAGCCGCCTCAATAGCAATAATTTTCATCCAGCAGAGAAAGTCTGGAGGAAAAGCCTTTTATGGTCCAAATCCATGTTTACTTTTCCTTGGCCTTCCAGGCATACATACGCTTGGGTTTGGGAAATTTTCCATACAGAAGAAAATGTTAAATACGCCTGCCCACGCTTTACGCACACATTAAGTCTAAACTATGGAGATGGCTGTAGTTAAATACTATAGGGTAGGTTGGGCTAATTTTCATCGCCTTGCCATGATGCGGGCAGCTCATTTTGCCCTACCCTTTAATTACATGAGAATTTACTCCAAAGTACATCCAAAAATGGCGGAAATACCAAATTGACACACTCTACCAAAATGGGGCGTATCAGCTCACTTTACCAGAATGGGACGCATTAGCCCATTTCACCTTATCATGTACCCTAATCACTTGAATTTGAATGGGCATGCCCACAAATGGTCAATTGGACACACTTTGCTGAGATTGGTCGTGTTAGCCCCCAATATGGGGCGTATTAGCCTACTTTACCTCATCATATCATCATATCGCATGGATTTTGAATGTAGTATATGCCCACAAATGACGGAAATACTTAATTCGCAAAAGGGGGGCGTATTTGCCCAATTTACCCTAGGATATCCTCTAATCACATGATTTTTAGCACAGCTATTATGCGGACTAAGCGGTAAAATATTTAATGTTAGAAAAGTGGGCTACGGTTTGCAGGTTTCGTAATTCATAAACAGCATACTAATTACCTACCTCGGGAAAGGAAGGGCTGGCTGTTTTTCTAAGTAGCACAGAATCACTTTAGAATGAAGAAAGTGGGTGGTGCCCCCAAGAAATTCTGAAGGTCACTTCGTCTAAAAGTCCCTAAGAACGTTTTCCTTAGAACCTCATTATTTCGAATGAGTGATGGGGTTAAGTTGCGTGCAGGGAGATGAAGACAAAGCGTGAGAAACAGAAGAAGTTGCTGGAATTCTGTTTGCTCTAAAATTATGTTGAGATATTGATCTTGGAACCTCTACTGTTTCCACCGTAGTAACAGTAATCACAATTTCTACCGTCTCTTTGAGGTTTCCCTCTGACACGGACATGTCATTCAACTTTCAATCACAGTAGGACAAGAAAGAAAATCAGGAAATGCCCAACTGACGATAGAGTAAAATAAACGTTTTTTTTTACTTGTTGGTAATTTGACATATTTCTTTACTCTATGGTTGATTGAGTTCTTCGCCAACTTTCGATTCAATTTCAAATTCAGACAACATTTGACGCTACAAGGCTATACAGAATGAATGGAAGTTTGGAAGAACATATGAATGTTTTTCCAGGATCTGTTTTCACAAGGAAACGTTATTTTCTGGCTTACAGAACTATGTCAGAATATTCAGGAATAGTCATTTCAAGCTTAATGGTCAAGAATATGAAGGTTCTTCCGGAAGCTAATATTAGTTTTGTATTCCATACGTTGGTACTTGGTACTGGATTTCAATGAAATGTGCGTAGAAGGTGAATGGTTCGAACTTTGACTGTGAAGAACACCGCACAGTCCTTACGACAAAAAGGATAATGTCGAATTTGATTGCTTTTTTTATACGTTGTAGATATTGTGTTCCTTAACAACTTTTGCGAAGGTTTCACCACGAAAAGTCTGAGAGTCTGGCCCATAGAAACACACGGGACAAATCCGTGAGGACACAAAGTCTATTTGACCCTTGTATTTCTAGCGGCCAAACGGTTAGACTTTTCGGGGTGGTACCTTCACAAAAGTTGTTAAGGAAGTCCAATCCAAATCCGGAATCCAAGAGTCTACTTTTCATCATAAGTAGCCGTGCAGTGTGTGCAGAAATTTTGTACTTGAACTGACATCTTGCCTTGGCTTTTACATGAAAAGTAGTTTCCTTGCCAAAAACGAGGAGGAATATGAAATATCAATATGTAACCTCCTCAAGTGTGTTTTCTAGTTTTGTAACGTATGAGTGGTAACTATGACTAAAACGGGTCGATTCCTCGGACATCGTTTCCTGCCCACTGAACTGATTGGCAATAACGAGTTTAAGTTCATTTTTGATTTATTAACGGGGCATGTGCAGTCCAGTACGTGGACATGGCCATGCAGTAAAGACAATTCAGCCCAAGAGTGAACTATTAACTGCTTCCAAATCCTGAATAATGCAATTAATTCTGGGAAACCAGCAGTCATATCCATCTGTCCATGGATGGGCAAATATGGACATAAATTCTAATCAGGTTTTTCCGGTGCACTCAAATAAAGTTCACAAATTCTGTCCACTAAATTTTTGACCCAATTAATTTCAGTCGATTTCAAACACACTGGTTACGTGTATCTGTGTCAAGGTAACATTACAATAATATTAACGTTGGACAAATAGAGTCTTGCACGAATCGTCATTAGGATATCGATTGCGGTTGTACATACATCATTAGGATCAGATCACGTGACATGAAACAGTGGAAAACACTGAGTATTGAATAATTCGAATATTGTTAATGTAAACCTTAAGTGCTAGTTTTGTCTTCATAATTAATTCATCAAGTCAAAGATAGGAGACCTGGGGATTTGACACTTGAGTGACACAAAACCAACAGAAAGGCTTCCACTTTTGTCTGGGGATAAAGAGTAAATTCGTATTGTATTTCTAAATAGAGCGGTAATGCGTCAAATGGGTAGTTTTAGCAAATTACACAAAATTATGGCAAGAATTCGACAAGAGAACGGTAAATGTCACTAATTCGATATCTCTAACCAAATTGGTTCTGTCAGTTCATTTCGAAACTTACTGGGAAGCATATGTTCAGGGTGTGCCAAGAAAAATACAGGGTGTTTCATAATGAAGATTTATCAAATTGGAATCCAAAGCTTATTTTGCCTTTTGTCGCCAAAATATTTTTAATGACAATAGAACTCGCTTGGTGGGCTCTTGTTTGAAGCCCTACCTCATTCTATGGCATTGGAATTAAATATTTGAATAGTTCTTGACGTGTTTCCAGCACTAGGGCAGCGATGCGTCAAGATAAACAGACCGCTCTCTGTATCTGTAATCACCAAATTACGCGAAATTGTATATTTTGAATTCATCATCCTGGGCTATTATTATTTTATGGCCCACACATAAGAATAAAAGGAGAATAAAAGATTTTGTAGCTTTCTGACGCCATTTTCGTGCGCCAACTGTACTTTTGCCTAACAAAACCGTAGATATCAACAACATTACTTGACAGCGCCTTCTCTCACTAGGTAAGCTCATACGATACGGTCCAAACAGATGTTGACAACAGTGGAAATTAAAATTCTTGACCTTAACATATGTATTGCCTTGCTGCTGTGCTATGCTGTGCTATGCTATTGATGTTTGAGTACCTATGTTACCGTCTCTCTATTTTATTACATAATTATTTAAGTGGATAGTTTCTGTTAGTATAGAAAAATATGCACTCCATTTTTTGTAGGGATAGTCCAGAATATTAGATAGAAGATAGTGCTGAATTAATAAAAGTCCTAGTCCTTGGGTTGTGTTCTTCCTCATTGTCATTGTTTATTTGTTTGTATTCAGGGAGCCACGAAGTTGACGAAGGATGATATTGAACGAGTCTTTGCTCTCTATGACCGGGTAACGTACATTTACATTTACATAAATTTTGTCCAATTTATTTATTCAGTCATTTCCTTGTCTTGGTGTGGTGCGGTGCGCTATCATCAATTATTCAAGTCTACCATGAATTGTTTATAAAGCTCTTTTCTTCACCTACGGAATGGCGACTGACAGGGACTATAAAAACAAAACTGGAACATTCACATTAAAAACACTAAAAGCTTTTCATTTAATTAATTGTCTATTTGAGGGTCGGTGGGGTAATTCAGTTTTTATTTTACACGGAATGGAGCATTAACTAACATTAGTTTCACGTTCACGGCTAATGCTATTAAATCCCCAAGCGGACAATTACGAATTACTCTCATTCATTTTGTCAATTTATCTATCAAGGATATGTCTTCGTTCGTAGTTTGCGGAAATGCTCAACCCATGATGAGCTGAATGCCTGCCTAATTCCAATTTAAGTGCTTGTCGTCGACGAAATGTCCGTAATTGTATGATTGTTTTCTATTCAAGGATAACAACGGGACGATAGAAAATGAGGAACTCCGGGGATTTCTCAAGGATTTGCTTGAGTTGGCAAAGAAAGTGAGTATTTATTCAAATTTTGTAGGATGCCCTCCGTATTTCACTGAAAAATAGAACACACTTGGATTTTTTAACATTTTAAATTATTGACTGAATTTAGAACAGAACAACCGACAATAGTTGGAGGAATTCTTGTAAAATTAATAGCGCTTTTTTTAAACACCAAATACCGAACTACCGTTATATAAATACAGGACTGCCCGAAAAATCCCTTCTTACTCTATGCGCATTAATTAATTTTAAGCTCACATTACTTTTGTGACACCCCTCCTCATAATGTTAATTTAATGTGATAGAATCACCCTTACTTACAATACAGGAGTGGGCAGTTGACTGTGAACACTTTTCGTGTTCATTTTTGGGCGCCACGAAAATTCCCAATGATGATTAAATGATATTGCAGTAATGTAGTCTTCAAAATGACGTGAATTTGAACCTACATAACAGGGTTGAGGTCTTTCTCCCTCGTAGAAATATATAATAAGCCATTATTTGACAAAGAATGTGTGAAATCTGAATTCAAGATAGACAACAAGTCCACCTTGGTTTTTAAACGAGACTTACCAAGTTGAAGTTCGATTGAAATATAGTATTTGCCGGAAACCCTGTAGTAATTAAAGGAGACTTACCAAGTTGAAGTTTGATTGAAATTATAGTATTTGCCAGAAATCCCGGAGTTTTCTTTTTACTAATATTTTGTTTTTGATTTATTTTGTAAAGGACTATGATGCCCAAGACCTGTTAGACTTTGAAGACACAATTCTCCAAGGTTGTGATTCTAACCGGGATGGTAAAATCAACAAAAAGGAATTGACCATGATCCTCCTTGCATTATCCAAGCATACACCTGATGAATAATTAACACCATCACCACCACCTCCAAACGTGTGCGTGTCCGTATTCTCCGTATGTAACTTTCATCAGAAAGACATTTCCTCAACACATATTAAATATTACTACTACTACTCCTATCTTAATATTATTCCACACCAAAAATTCTCCATGCACAATCATTACACATAGCATTGGCTGGCTGGTATGTATCGTAAAAAAAATTGTATCGATATTATCGTATCGTACGCGTACCAAAAAGTTATGAAATATGAAATATGTACCTTCGGGAATATATAGCTTATAGTTAAATATACAGCTAATAGACCCTAAAATAAAAATACATACATAGAATGCCTCTCATGCTTTAATTAATTAGCCAAGTATTAAAAATTATCTCAAGATATCCTCCAACCTATCAAAATATTAATTATAAGGAGTCCAAAAATTATTGTAATTAAAAATTAATGTGTCCTGTCAAATAAGTGTCGTTGTGTGCATGCATTTTTGGTGTCATTTCTTATTATATTTTGTGCATTTGAGCGCCATCTACAATTTTTGCGCAACGCCGTGCGTAACGCAAGTAGACCGACCTATTCTCTACAATCTGCGCTTTTTAATTATAAATCTAGGTAATAATTGTTAATTATAATTAAGAACAGGTTGTAAGATCTTAAAAATTTAAAGATGTCGTAAGTTTGAGATGGCAGAAGAACAGAACATGCGAATTTTCACAAGGTATTCCAAGAATGAGTCTTCCATTTAGGAATGCATAGTTTTGGGATGCCCTGTAAATTTATGGCCATGGAATTAAATTAGAAATTAGTATGGCATGACTGCACCGCGCCCGCCCCCTGTACATGTACGGCATATTTTTTGCGACGTCACAAAGTTTGAGGAAAATGCAGACCATATTTTCGCCATAAAGGTGACAATTCCATCAAGTTGTCAATTTCATTTAGCTACGTTGCAAATGTCTAACTTAATTCGGTTTTCGGTCGATATTTGTGGATTGTGGACTTTTTTTGGGGACACACACGTACACGGCACGATATATGAACCGCACACGCCACAATCTAATATACCGTGTACCTTGTACATCAATCGCATACGAAATTGAAGGCCAATTCATCTGAGAAATGGAAAAATTTGTATTCAAAGTGCAACTACGATATTGCAGAATTTCTCTATTCAAAATCAGATCGTCATGGTGGAAAAATTGGATTGGTTTGGGAATTCCTTGCAAATGTGATTATATGATCGGATATGAATTTTAAGGAAGATTGGAAAAGAATAATTTTAAGCGGGTTAACTTGTAGAACCCTAAATTTTTGCAAGTTAGCCTTCTCTTGAAATTCAAAAATTGTTTCCGATCCGAAGGCGAATGAATTCCTTAAAATTAGAACTTGATGTCAGCTAGAGCGCAATTCCGGTAAGGTTTTGGTTGTTTTTGTGCGTATTTGCTAATGTTTGTCGGAAATACGAGTAGGTAGGAAAATTTTATGGAAATGGAATGTATTGAGGCGGATTTAGACATGTGGTTCCATTTGACAGGAAAACCATGTCATTATTATCCTGACTGAGATGTGAAAGCCCGGAAGGATCTGATCAGTTCAGTTTTCACTCTACGCTTTTCCTATACAAATGAATTGTATAAAAAGGAAGAGGAAAATGCCGTCATGCCTGTGGTGGCAGTTTGACAGTATGAAAAGAGGAAGGATTGAATAGAATGAGCGCTGAATGACAGTGCTTACAGAATGATCCACATTCATACATAGGTGTCTACTACGTAGAAAATTGAGGATTTTAGCTTTGTGTCCTCTCCTCTCATTTCATTATTTTCCTGTATTCTGTCCTGTCTCTTTTATTAGGTATGTAATTCTGTCTCTTCATCTCTAATTTCTACTTTTCCTACTATTTCTCTTCATTATTCATCGTCCATGCCTTGAAAAATGAAAAAAAAACAAAGTACGGCTACCTGGAATCGAACCCGTGACCTTCATATCTGAGTCCGATATCTAATCCACCACGCCGCGCGTCTACTTACCGCATGTATCTTTACTCTGTCTCTACCTTAATTATTTTCGTCTTCATATTCAGTGAAAATTTGATACAAAACTTGAAATTGAGTCAAGGGATTTGAAATCTGGCTCGAAAGAATGATGATTCTTTTACTTTCGTCAGATTTTCTCAATCGGATTTGTTCTCCGTCTTTGTCTTTCTTTTCTCACTAAACTTTTTCTAACTCTTCTCTTCTCGTTTCATTTTCATTTTCTTCTTGAAACCTCAAAAACTAGTGAGGCATGTCTGTGTCTATATGTCTGCCTTCTAAGCTCCAATCGCTCGCCTTCTGGTTGACCTGGATTATTTCGTACGAATTCTTTCCTTAACTTTTTTTTTATTGGTTTCGATCCCTGAGGGAGTTGGACCGGGAAACCGCATGGCACAGGCATGGTCGTGGATTCTCAAACTTTTCCATTTCCGTTCTGATCTAGAATCTCATATCTCATGTATGTCTCGAGAGACCGACCGAAATGTGAGCCAATAATGCTCTTAAAAAGTTAGGTAAAAAGGTAGAGACATTTTTGACGGAGAGAATTAAATACGCAATACATACTCTGGCAAATATCTTGGGAAATAAATTAAAATAGAGATGCGTCCTCTGATTATAACTAAAACCAATCATTTTCTCAAAAATCAAGTCGAATAACGAA
>JAQFYE010001475.1:0-22752 GCA_034694305.1 Protaphorura glebata | reverse complement strand
CAAAGTACCCCTAGTAGTGGTCCGATCAGGTTGACTAACGAACTTAACTGGAGCTATGGCCCAAGGGTCATGCATGCTAAGAGTGATGTGTATCGGGCAAAAACTGTGAAAACTAGAGTGGCGACAGACAGACAGACACACAGACACACACACACCAAGGACCATTGTATAGCTCAGTCGTTCCGCCTTTCGCAATAATTAATAAAAAGTAATCGCACAGGTAGCACTAGTTTAGATATGTATCTTACATTTCCTAGCTAGGTACGGATATGTTCAATCGATCGAGACTTTTCCACCCCGGGCTATTTTTTTCCAGACACATTCTAATCGATTCCTCTGATATGTTCACAAAAGTATCCTGAAAGGTATTCGCGCTCCGAGCAGCACTTTTTTCCCAAGAAAATAATTTCTTTAATTTATAAATGACGTGTTGGTTTGTACAGTTAGTGAAAACTGAAGGTACCCAGGGTCCATCCTTAAACCTTAAACTGAACTAGTTGAACTAGTCTGTGATTAGTACTTTAATACAAACCAGCGTGATATTTTTTACTTCTGCACAATTTTACTCTTAAAGGAAATATTATAACTCGCTCCGCTGAATTCAAGTTGAAACATACCCTAATTTACCTTTTGCCTCAGGCTAAATGAAAGCACAACACAGGATAAAGACTAAGATGGCGACAGGAAAAATAAAGTAAACGCCGAGCCTAGGTCGACAAGTTGAAATGAGAACCATCTGAGCCAAAGCATCTTCATCTGATACACCATCTTGAAGTGGGACTTCCAATAAAACCTTCTCAGACGATAGAAAGTTCAGATCCAAAGAACACTGAGTTTTGTTCAAACACGAGTTTGTGTAGTTTGGAAAATTGTAAACAACTTTCTCAATGTTGAATCTTGCGAATATATCATTTGATACGATGTCATTGTCGCTGTAAAAAATGTAGTAGTAGTAACCAGTGGATGTAATATCATGGACAGTTTTCATTCGGAGGGCATGTTTCATCATGGCGTCCTGACTTTGACATCTTTGTGAAGGTGAAAATGATTGAGTAAAAATAACATCCCCGCCATAACAAGTCCAAAGATTTTTAGCAAATGAGGAGCCAGATGAACGAATATCCTCTTTGTCAATCACTTCATCTTGTTCGTCTTCATGGTGAGTCTCACCTTTGTCCATAGAAAAATCTGCTTGCGCTTGGTTTTGTACTCGCATTTTATCTGGTTCGATGCCAACTGGATTTGGTGGCAGGTCATGGTCTTCACCAGAATGTTGTTCTATTAGAGTATCATCCTCAGAGTGCTCCGGTTCATCCTCGTAAAACATGTTATCTACACAAGATTGAAAACATTGTCTGGTCAGAATTGGTAGCAAGATGTTATACCTTATCTGGTTTTTGATGGTTTGCACGACATTCTCAAGCGCTAATTCCAGGTGGATAACAAATATATTGACAGTCTTCATCGTGTAACAGCTCCGACATAATCATAAACAAACTTAATGAGCAACTTACCCCGTGTGGTGACGAATCGCCTAGTTCGATTTAGCGCCCTAGGATGAGATAACCCAGTATGACTTTTGTGACGCTGAACCCGTATGTTTTCATGGATTGGACGGACATCTTTATCATTGTTCACATTCTTGACTTCTTCTGGTTCTTCTATTTGGACGACAGATACTGGTTTTTTACTCCGAATTCCAAATTCCTTCGAAGGTTTTCTTGTCTTCGCCATGGGCGCCTGCGGATCTTGATCATCAACAGGATGCAACATTGACACCTGGATCTTTGGTTTGCTCGATTTATTCATACTTTCGACGCCTTCCGTTTTAACTGGCACTGGTGACACCGACACCTTGGGGAGTTTCGATGCAGGGTTTCCTTGAGGCTTCGGCATTTTAGTGGCCATTGGCGACTCAGTAGTTGTAGTGGTACTGAGACGGATTCGATTGGCTGGAACCATATTTCCTTTCCCGCTAATGCCTTCTCTCACCATCTTATGCTCTCCTTGTTCAAACGTTACTTCAATTTTTTCACCTTTCTGGGCCGATACATCCTCTTTCCAAGGGTCCCCTTGATCCGTGATTGGGTCGGGATCCAAAAGAGCACAATGTTTTAAGTTCTTTGTCCCTTTCACAACCATCAATCTTGATCCTTCGTACCTATTCCAAAAATATCTCTGTGATTAGACAAAAACGTGTTATCATGTGGCAAATTCTGTTGTACACGGTCAGCCGTTTTCTTAAATCAGATTTATTGTGAAATTTGCGCAAAAATGCTGAAAAAAGGAAGATGGCAAGACAGAAAAGCGAAACAGCAAATCCAACGGTGACAGCGTTTTTTACGTCTTTAAATGTTCGCATTGGCGCGGACGGATCAATTCTTGAGGAAGTTGATTCTTCACAGCATTTTCACTTTTTTAAAGTTTCCTTACTCGGATACACAGAAATTTTTAAATGAGGTGGCAATAATTGAATTTCTGGTTACTGAAAATTTTTCTGTATTGCTTAGCACATGGATATAGGTTGGTGGCGAATTGAACTGATTGGAATTTAAAGTGGTCGTTTGGTGAGGACTTTTAACCTCTTATTGCATCACCGTCATTGAATGAGATTTTTTTTTCATTTTTTGGGACCAGTGGATAATTTGCCCGGTGTAGCGGGCTTAATTGCTTGTAAGTAAATATTATGTTGAATCTTTTTGTACATACCTTGCACAGACGGACAAAGTGACCTTGGACCCAGATAGTAGAAAGAAACCCCAGTATTCCAATGAATCATCAGCCAATTGCATGTGTTTATCCATTTCAAAGTGTTGGAGATCTTCTGAAATGTCTAAAATCCAAAATAATCATCGCGCGATGATCTGATTAATGTTGATTAAGATAGCGCTGTATGTTGGCCATGTTTAAATAGAAAAATGTCTGAACCGGAAGTCAACTTTGTTAATTATTTTGGCCATTTATTTAAGGTACCAAATCCTTTCACCAAGACAGACTACATCTGTCTCAACAAAACCGTTAAGACTTCCCTTATTGTGGGAAAATTCTCTGACGTACAGGGATTTGGCTGTAACTTCTTGTCGGTCAGCTTTGACCTTATTTCATTATAAATAAATGGTATTGGTTCATTTGAAATTGTTTGACGCGCTATTTCTGTCATTATTTAAGCAATTAATCAGTTATAATTAAGCAGTAAGTTCTACCTGGTTGTTCGTCGAGGAGATAGGCATGAAAAGTGGCGTTCATCCATAAATCCTGTCCTTCGCACCAGAAAGTAGATATCGGTTTATCTACGGTCACTAAGTCAGACTCGCCGAGATTATAATTCACGTCTTTGAAATATTCATATCGAATGTAAAGTGGAGCAACCTGCATGAAATATGCGTGTCAAGTTAGAGCCGGCTGTCTAGAGAACCTAAAATTTGTAGTTAAAGCTAATTAGAACCGGGTTTCAGAACCGGTCCACAGAGCTCAAGACTGAAATGATTATATTTATATGATTTTGTCTTATGACTTTGACACGGAAATAAACCTCATTCTGCTATATTCTATTCTATTCCCAAAACGTAGGGCCCCGGTCCAGGACCGGGATCGGGATCGGACCGGCGGTCCCGGTCCCGGTCCAATGTTTTTTAGGACCGGTGACGACGGTCCAATCCCGGTCTGGTCCCGGTCCTGCGTTTCGGACAGGGATTGGACCGTTAGGACCGGACCGGTACATGCTAATTACATGTGCATGGTGTCCGGTCCAAACCCGGTCCCGGTCCCGGTCCCAACGTCAGGACCACCGGTCCGGTCCCGGTCCTAGCCTCAGGACCGGCCCGTCCGAGCCCTACCAAAACGGATGAAGGAAATCCGAATTTAAAAAAAAAATTGTTTCGAAATACTTTCCAGCTGGAATTGTCACGATACGTCTAATGTCTACCTTAAATTTCCAGAGCACTTTTTTGAAAATCAGAACGGGTTTAGGACTTTCCGGAACTCGTTACCGGAAATTCAAAATAATGAAAATGTGCCGGAATATCGTGCCCGCAAGGTCTAAAATCGGATTAGATTTCCCAAAATCGTTTTGAAAATTGTAATTTAGATATACGTAGCGGCGAATCTTGGTTATTTTAATTAACCAGCCCCACCATCGAAAACAGTGATTTTTTATATATACTATTTATATAAAATATATATAAAATATATATATAAATATATGTATATTTCGTTCTTGGGGGTACTACCCATTTTGACCGGGGCGGAAAGAATGCCCCGGTATAGTGAGGAAACTTTGAAGCAGGAAAACTAGCTACCCAATACTAGTAATACTACCCAGACCGAGGATCGAACCCCGTACGACTGACGCGCTCACCGTTACGCTTACGCTGTCATGTCTTGGCAAAATGTGTTGCCAAATTCGTTTGGGTTCTGCGGATCTGGTCTGAAACCCGGTTCTAGAACATAAAAAAATTAGGTTCTCTATAGACAGTCCGCTCTAACTTCACATGCATACCAGAAAAAGTATCGGGACCAATATCGTTGCCAGACAAAATACCATGACTCGCCAAGGGCCCCTTAGTCTTTCAGATCCTGCAATGATTTAAACGATTTGTGTCAAATGATACACTATAAGAATATGGTTTTGTTACATTTGTTGTATTGTTGTCCAATTTTTCTGAAACTGCCTTCACGTGGCAGTTTCAGAAAAATTTCAGGGAAGCTACCGAGATCACGACATCTTTAATCAAACTGTGTTTTGGGTTACCCGTTAATACTGACTGAGTCATTAAGAGTGACAGTAGCGCAGTAACATTTTGACTTCGACATTTTGCGACCTCCTGACTGAGTTCAAAGTACAAAGCATACCCCACACCTTTCGGAATACCGAACGTACGAAAAATTCGGTTTTCTATTGAGTTCCACTTAAAAGAATATAATATGAAAAGCTTTGAAGCAGCTTCCGAGAATCTTAACAATATTTAGGTGCATAACTCCGATACTCGGGGTCTGGCCGTTTTTCGGACCCGAACCAGAAAAAAAGACGAGGACCCGAATATTGGGTCCGGGTCCGCGAAGTTTTTAGGAACTATACTCAAACTTCGCGGGTTTATATATAGTTGACTCTCCGACCCCCACACAGCTTGCGGGCTTCACGAAATTCAGTTAACGGATACAGAAAACGAAATAATATTCAGACATCACTTTCTGTTCATACGAATTTGTGATGAAATGACATGACTCATGAGGTCTGGATTGCACCACCACCGCAAGTACATAATTCGAAATTGAATGCCGGAATATCGAACCCGACATTCGGATCCGGGGTCAGACCCGGGTCTTGGACTCGATGTCCGGGTCATGTTCTTGTTGGGACCAAGTCTGGAGAGTCCAGTCCGAACCCGGACCGGACCCGTTCGGAGCGGTGCGTAGGCGGGTTACTACCGAAGTTGTTATTTCGCACAGAAAAAGAGTTAATTATTATGATTATGATTATGGAAAATCACAGACGGTTAGATGTTTATAGCTAAGCTGACGTAATGAATAACTTTAATGTCCATGATTCACGCACATGCATCGGCACATATCTTAAGTTGTAATTGTAATTGCACGAACGCGCTTAAGTGGACCAGTTTTAATAATTCATGTGTCATGCACCAGGTGAGACTGTGAGACCTGAGTCGAAGACAGTCGCTCTCGCTGTCTCTAAAATCTTCGCATCGTTGGGTAGACTGTAACTAATGTATGGAATCACAATTGATCGATTTTAGTGGATACATCCGAAGCATTAAGTGGAGTTAGCGTGATAATTAATTAGCAAGGACATTTCAACCAACTAAAAAGATGGTCCACACAGTTCCTCGTGTTCAAAAATGAATTAAAATAATATAATGGGCCAGTCATTCCACCTTGCGGCCTTGCTGAGAAAGGAAGGAAAAAGAATGAAATGAAACTATTAACTAGTCGGAAATTCGGAATGAAGGCGATATTTATAGTAGTCTTTTTTGCATACATATAATACTAACATAGTCTTAGTGAAAATAATACATATTTCTGAGTAATCTCTGTCTGAGTTTTTTCGAAAAGTTTGTAATTGTAATTTAATTACTTACTCTCAGGCATTGCTTCACTTGGTCAATTAACAGAGAGGCTGCAAAGCGAAATTGCGTGTACACTTGTTGTGTATTTATTACTTCACAATTGACTCGTTTTTCAAAATACCAAGAATCAAAAACTAAAGCTAGTCTGATAACTAATCGTAAGTGGCGTAAAAGTAATTACAAGTCTATTCCACCACCACTACCACAATTCAAAGCAACAAACATAAATACTAAACTGCACTACAACAATACTACTTTGTCTACCGTCACCACCGTCATGAATTTTAAATATTTCTGATCGTTTTCCTCAACAAAATGATTAGAAAAATTACCTCCAATGTCACTCAAAGATTTATAGCGATAGTACGAGGTGATAGACCGGTTCTCTGGTTTTACCGCCATGACGCTTCCGAAATGACCGCGCTAATGATTAAAATGGTAAAGTCCGAAACAATCCCACTCAATTTCTCAGATCACGAATCCTTGGATACAAATGGAGCACGAACGCGTACTTCGAACAAAATCGAAAACGAACAAAGGAAAACAAATTTTCGTAAAAAATGAACCAACTTCCAAAAATAACACTCTTATTATTTTCCATTACACTTCACACAGTGATGGTACTGCCGAACGTTTGCACTTTTTCGGTCGGAACTTCGATTAATAATGAAGAATCGAATCCAACCAATTTATTCCGCGTTGGCTTAGGCATGTTCGTTACATTAACAATTAAGAAGCGACCGTCGAAGCATACTTTTAACGTATGGAAACAATACCTCATCATTTATCAGTGATTTGTATTTTCTTCCACGTACTTACAAGACTTAAAATTACCAATTCGAGTGTCATTAACTCTTCCAAAGGATTTGTCTCCGTAATATTCTATCTTATTAATATGGACGGCACGACCCATGAGAGCACCAAAAAATAACGCGAGCAAGGTTATTGTGAATGACATAAAAGAAGACACTCAAACAGGAAAAATTTGAATTATACATTACTCAAGATTTTTAATTTCCATTATTCATGTATGACAAATTTCTAACGTCGTGGTAAATGGTTCTTGCTCATGTTCGTGTCCTCTTTGTCATGCTCAACCGTAAACAACAAACAAAGATCTTGACGTTTGAAATGCAAATTTTTATATTACAACCATAATGATTACTACCCAAAAGAATATCTCTGAAAGTCAATAACTTATCTTACCTATCTGACATATCTGGGTGTATCGGAAATCGGTGTATATGTACGTAATTAGAAAATCCAACGCAACGAGAAAAACTGAATGCTATGGATGACTCGGATTTGTTCTTTATGTTTATCTCAGAATGAAAACTATAGCAGATAAAGAATAGATTATTTGACTGTAAACAAAAATACTTGGGGGTTGAAATTGCGTCAAACGTTTTCGGACGATTTCTAGATTCGTGAATATTGAACACCATGCACGATACAGATACACCACGTATTCAAGGCGTGTTCTACAGATCTGCTTAACGAGTTGAGAAAATCATCCATTAATTCGGATCCAATTTACAGAAATATGATAAATCCCACAACTCAGGCAGTTCCCCGAATTTGATTTAATTCGAAATACTACAGTCCGGCTAGTATGGATTTCTCCGGGATTTCAGTTTTCGCGAATTCAGAACCAGATGAGAGTTTGTTTAACGCAGTGTTAGGAACGGGTCCGGGTCCGGTCTTACTTGGTTCCAAAAAATTTGAGACCCGAAAATCGGGTCCGGATCTCCGGATCCGATATATATAAAAAAGACTCGACTCCGGGACCCGGACCCGGACTCGATCTAATATTCTGACCTTATGATCTTTGAGAATCCACTAAAATCTGCTTGGAAATAGGTCACTGTTCGCGAGGTCAACGAAAAGCTCTGTACAAAATTTGGGGTCAATCGCTCTGGCGGATATTAATGTCCTTCAAGTTTGTAATCCCACACCGGTCCATATCCGAAAAATGGTCGGACCTGGACTTTCCGAGCGCTATTTAACGTTTCATAGGTGCTTTCCACTTGACCTAGGGAAGATCCCCGATTCTATAATATATATAATATTCTATGTTATATCAGTAAGAAACAAACACTTTCAAACTGGCAGCAATTTATAATATTCACTTAACTTACCACAACTTGCAATTTCCGATAAATTTTGCAATTTTGGGGAGTTTCGTTTAAAATTCTCCTTTGGCGTACTTTGCTCGTATCATGGATTCATTTTGTCAATGGGCTCAGTTGGTTATCAACACGACCCTAAAATATTTAGTGAGATTCGATGGCATAAACTTCTACTCAAATACATGAAAGAGTTTTATTGTACCCACTTTTCCGGTATAAATGGTTTGAATTTTCTTGAGAAGAATAGAGTTGTTCCTCTCATTCCGAACCAAATTAGTAGTCAATGTACAGGGTCACGCATAACCTTTGCCCCCCCCCTGGCCAGCGCAATCTGGGAGAGCTGGACAAAAAGTGAGATATGCATTTCGTAGAGAATCTTATGAAGGATCTAGGGAGCTACTCCGCTTGAAAATCCGACGCGCGTTGCGGCGCTGACGAGCGCTTAAGTAAAAATCGGCATGAAAAAATGGATCCCTAGATCCTTCATAAGATTCTCTACGAAATGTATATCTCACTTTTTGTCCGGCTCTCCCAGATTGCGCTGGCCACGGGGGGGCAAAGGTTATGCGTGACCCTGTAGTTGGAGGTAGAAACCCTAATGGCGTTAATACTCTTTTTATGAACCTCCTTTCTCATATCGAGCCCTATATTTACAAAGTGTTATCGCCGTCGTTAGGGTGTACCTGTATACCATGGGTTGACTTCCAAACTAATCTTAACTACTGAAATATCTGAATTCTGATCTGTCCTAAACATTAAATTAAATTTAATTGAAATTCTACTTTCCTACAAGGATGCAGGCAGACAAACGATTTTGATTTTATAATAATTGCCGACAGACAATTACTGCTGTGCTATTGATACTGTTTATTCAAGTAAAAATTCTTCAAACAGGTAGTGAAGGGAGAGTTTACACATAGTAAATGCAAAATACAGACTTAAAAATTAGACGGTAAACAATTTCCAGGAATAGATCATACTTGATCCTTATGCTTACATCATTGTTGAACGCTTGACTGACTAGCTAAGTATTACAACCATCGGCTCTTCTACAATTGTCAAGAGATTCATTACATCAGTAACCAATTAAACCGATGTATCATAATTATACCTCGGTATAGTCAATTATCGACCTTGGTTTATTATAAGGGTGTCCACGAAAAAGCGCAGCATTGTTTGATTATTTTTCAGCACACTTACAAAAATCTAAGTTTCAGCCAGGTTGGAATTATTGAAAAATTCTAAGATTTTATTCTATCTACTTAAACCATCGAAATAAAAATCATTGGGACAACGTGGCTGGGGCTCCTCATGCATATAATTAATGTCCGGTTTAAGTTGATAGAACTAGTGTCTGGTTTTTGTTAATAGAATCAATGAACTTAAAACCATTTGACTTTTATCATTCAATCCGTGTACTCGGCGTCAGCATTGCTTAACTTGTGATTAAATTTGGATTTATAGTACAACATTATTCATAATCCATTGAGACGTCACTGTCAATTTGTCGGACTGAACTATTTCACCCGGTTTTAATCTCAGAACAATGACGTTATAGTTTCATTCCAAAAATTTAACTTTATGCCATCAAGGCATCCATTATAATCGGAAATGATCACCAAAAATTACCTAAATCCGTTCTTGTCAATTGTTTCAGAGAACTAACATTATTTTGTTTGAGACAATTTTACGAAGTGCTACTAGTTGGCTCACAGGATTGAAGCCTAAATGAACGTCGCCAAGACCGAGATCGAGGTCAACTTTCAGCTCAGTACAAAAGATCCAATCAAGTCAATGCCGGTGGTAACCCTTAAGTGTAAGCTTAACATCTGGTACATTTGACCGCACTATAATCTTGGACATACCTTTATCCGTACTTGCACATTCAGACATTTTTATAAAAATGAATGTGTTTATATCATTTCAATTCTGGGGAGGAAATTCCCTCCGTCATTAATTACAAAATAAACTACCATAATCCACATGCTCAAAATCCTACCATCCGTTACTTTTAGACCTGCATTCATTCCACAAACGTCCTTACACAATTTAAACTTAAGTAGTAAGATAAAAAAAAATTACAAGCCACTCGTTATAAATAGGACTGGAAGAGCTGTGTGTTCATTTCAATTGATGCTTAAAATTCATCAAAATCATTCAAGACAGCTGGAGCAGGGAGAGGGTCCGACTTCAGCATGGAGACGATCATGCTGAAAATAGAGGAAAATGTCGAATGTTAGAGCAACTTCATTGCAAATTCGTTTTATGAAACGTTATCATTTATGTATGGTAAGGACAGATAATATTGAATTCCTCCGGGTTTTGTGAATTTATGCAATTAGTAACAAAAACTTACCAGTAGAGGTACACGAAGAAGGCAACTAGATGAAATCCAACGCTGATGAGAACATCTCGCATGTGTATCTTCAGTTGCCCTCTGTTGTGAATTTCTGTGGAGTCGTATACTCCCAAATTCCCAGAAGGTACTCGCCAAAGCCTACCGAACAGAGATAATGGAATGAAAAAAACTTTATTAGTCCCAGGCAAGAATTACGAGGAGAAAACGTAGTCCTTCACTAAAGTGTTTCTCCTGTTCGCTGATATATTATGTCATAATAATGAACATAATGAAAATATAATAATATAATATACTATAATAATATTAACATAATGAAAATGACATTGGAGGTCAGGTTAAAATGGCTAACTTACTCATACGCTGCCCAAAGTGTTACGGGGAGATTCACGAAGAAAAGTCCAAAATAACCGTGTAGTAAGAAAAACGCGGTTACGAATCCGTGTGCACAGAGCTTGGGAATTACCCACTGAAAAAGAAATTATGAATTATCCTGTTTAATATTTAAAAAAAAATTAAAAAAAGACTTTAATAAGTGTGTGACACCAGCACAATCTTACCATGTTCAGTCTATAGCAGCACTGTTGTGCGTTGATGTAATCGCACTCGAGATCTGACAGCGTAATTATCTAAAAGAAATATAATATAAAACATATGTATAATACTTCCGCTCCAATGCAATGCTCATCCAATTACTAATAAAAATGTTTACAGACAATCGCGTAATCTGTAAAAAAATAATAAAAATAATAACCGAAGAAAGCATCATAGATTATTTATCATGGTTGGTTCTTCAGTGATCAAACTATTATTTCTGCAATAGTTGCAGTGACTACATTGGAAATCAACATAAATTATGCAACCGTACAGGTGCTTGAAGTGCATTGATCGAAACTAGCTGATAATTTATTTGATAAACCAAAAACAAATAAAAACTGTATAGATTTTTCCGAAAATGAAAGCCCTATGCCCTATATTACACCAGTTATTTCGACACTGCCGTTAAAATATTATAACGTAGGAATCGTAAATTAAAATTCGCTGCAGAAAAGTTTTGACTTACAAAGTAGACCAAAAGAAATAACACAAGTCCAGTGATTATCATGGAGATAATGAAGAGAATCGTCTCAGATAATATCATATTTGAGATTCTTCCTTGTCAACTTGACTAGTCTACTAAATCTACGGATTCACGCGTAGCTTGACAATGAGATCCAAAGTCTTCCAGAGATTACTCTAAAAGGACAAATAGAACCAATTGTTAGTTTGATAATTAAACTTAGTTTAACCCGTCCCTGCCTGCCACCTGCGTCCACCCGAGACCTGACTGACACGACCGGGTACTGTCGGTGTCGACGTATTATATTTAATTTAAGTTTATTAGCTGTAGCTGTGCGTGCATGCTATTGATTGTAATAGCTGATTGTAATACTTGTAACGGACAATTATCGATGGAAAGCGGAGACTGGATGCTGGATAAAGATTTGGCTTAAAAAAAGACACCAATAAACAACCGATCTCTGTCCTTTGATTCGTATAAGCGGATCCACTCTAAAATATTCTAAATCAATTTGTGAGCTTATGACAATTACTGCATATCCTGTCTGGGTATGGGTGTCAGGTCAAAGATTAGGTCTTAGTGGTTGATTAGGTGTTAGGTTTAGCCATGGACCCGTGTCGAGGACTTAGAATATCTCTTCCAGAAATCCAACCCAATAATACATAATACACATTACTCGGCCGTTCCGTCGTCTGTATTACTGACAACTGTATGAAAATGAAATAATCCGATTTTTTAGTTCAATTTTACCTTTTTTCTCCGAGTTCCGAGACTCCTACCTATCAGTCAGTCAGTTGAATTCCGGGAAATATTCGTACTTCACGAGCTAGTGTTCAAATCCAGAGTCCAAGATTGAAAATGTTCTCTAGTTCACAAATTCAAACCTTATTCCTGTAGAATAGAAAACTGAATTTTTCAGCTTTAATCAGAATTTTGGTTTCCCCTTTTTGATATTTTGGCTTGTCACTTTTACTTCGTTGTCAACAATGAAAACGAGAGTGATTTTGTGCGCAGTCAGCAAACGGCGGGACTCAACTTCAATTTACTCGCCCAACAAGGATTGGCTCAACACACACGTGGTCAAATTCACGTAGGCCCGGCACTGTACTAACTTTTTGAAAATATACTCAAACCGGAGTTTCTGAATTCTGAAAAGTTTAATAATTTTATTTTTCTTTGTTTCAAAATGAAATAAAATTCTTCAGCAATTTGTAGACTTTCGAGGTCATGGCGTTCAACTTAACATCCCTTTTTAGAAGTATTGTACAGATTCCAAGGTAAGTCAACTAGTCAGTCAGACGACATGATTTTTCTTTGATAATTATAGTGTTTTATTTCATATCACCGATCAAATCGAACTGAAAATAATGCAGTATTTTTTGCATTGTCAGAGAAAGTAATACAGTGGAGTCTCTCGTACATGGCAATTTTTGAATTCCAGTGTGTAGCAAGGCACAACGTGAAAGAACAAATCATTGTGGAGAAAATCATACATGTCTGAATTTATTTCTAATTTTGTTGGTGATATTTGATCACATTCGGCCAAACTATTTCTGTAGCTGAAAACCGAATATTGTATCCGTGGTCCTTAATTTGATCCCAAAAATACTTGACTACGGGGTAGTCTGTCTCATGCACGGCTAGCGGGCTAGCCCCCGTCGCCAAAAAAATACCGGCAATTAATGAAATTTTTAAATTCCGGCCATCGATGTTAATGCTTAAAATCTTCAACTTATACATTATGTGGATTTTGCAGGTGGCAACTCAACACCGTTTCCGCGAAATGTGGACTTATTTGCCCTCCTAGCATTGGGTTAAGACCAATTTCTACAACAGCTGCTTTAATGTAAGTTAAAGTTTATATATCAATCATTAAAATTTTACATTTTACATCTTCACCAGGACTGTTACAGCTGTCACCAAGTCTCTCAGTACTTGAGTATTTGCGTAAAATATTATGGTAAATTATAAAAAGTTGGTTTTTACTCATTTTACTTTTTTTATTCTCAGGGCTGAACCTCTAAAGAAGAAAAAGAAACTTGATCCAGCAATCGCAAGGGCCCGAGAAGAAAGGACAAAGAGAAAACTCGCAAAAGCTATTCGTAAATTGGAGAAAAGTGCAAAACAAATGAAGCCGATAGATGAGTGTGAAGTCCCTCTTCCCATCATAGAAAATTTTAGGTTTGACAATTCATTATTCATCACTTCTAGTTCCAGTCTTCCAGTCCTAGTGTTGTATATTCAACTTTATGCAGTTTGGGTCGAGATCGGGACGAGAGGTGCAACGCGGAATAATTTTTTATCAAGCTAATATAATTATATTATAATGTGTTGGAAATTATCCCGTTGTTCCTACCGTTTTTGAAATTCAAAATTTCTTTCGACCGGACGATGTTCAAATTAATTATGGGACTCTTTTTTTTTAGACTGGGTGTCCTGTTTGTAAAGTTAAACCTTGTTTACTTTGGGCTCACTTTTGATAATGTCCTAGTAGTAACACCATATCCAACGCAGACTCGTTGATTGCGAAATCAATAAGTTATCAATTAATGATTATTGTGGTTAGGCTTATACAATTAGTCTTGCGGTCAGTTTGAGATTACACTAATTATTGTCGACTCCTTTGACCATTAGCCACCCAGCCCCCTGCTCCTTCGAAGATTTCCGAGGGGTCCACCACAAGAATGAATGATACTCTGGGTCGTCTGGGTTGTGACTATATAATATAGCTATAGCAATGCGGCTGGTTGCTAGCAGATATAATAGATAGTCTTACCACTTACTATTAACGAACTTCTATTTTTATGCAGAGAACGGGAACGAAGATTGCCGCAGTTGCCGACCGAAGTAGTGAATGCCCGATGGAAGATACAGAAAGAATGGTGCCGGTATCGATTTGACCAGGTTGTTGGTGAAGTTCGAATGTTTCATAGAATGGCTAAAAGTCAAGAGAAGGCATTGGCACAATTACGACTGGAGTCAGAAGAGCTTTACTGGGCTGCTGTTGACGTGGACAGTGCGCTCATACCTTACGTAGCTCAAGGTCCAGTGGAAACTCCGCCATTTGAAGACTATCATATGCCGGATGGAGATTATATCGATATTTCGAAAAAGTGGGACTAGTTTTTTTACGGTTCGTTCTACTTCTACTTTCCCATCGTAAAGTAATAATTAAACTTTAATTAGCTTATTGTATTGATGAAAAATAAACGTAAAGCTTCGCTGCCGGTAACGTGTTGGCAACAAATACCATCCGATCATCCTTTATTTTTCGTGACGCTCCTTTCCCTTTGGCACAAGGAAGCCGCCTCTTTACTAGTAATGGATGATGACCTCTATAATGACAAAAAATTTCTTTCAATCAACCACCACACACTTCACCATGTGACCATGTCTACCTGAGGGATCAACCACGATTTATAATTAAGCCCCGAGAGATTGTACTACATACATACATAATGATTTGCTTCAACCGCCTGTCTGCGCATTTAGATCCATAACAGTCATAAAAACCGTAGGTGAAGATATAACAATGAGCTTGCCTAATTGAAAATGGGGTAGAGAGAGCGAGGTGCAAATGTTAAAATAATAATTTAGTGCCAATGTCTTTCATATGAGTCATAAGGAATCACCAGATAAAAGCTATCCAGCGAACTGCGAAAACGCAACAGAAAGGATTTTTTTGAAATTGCTTACGTGTTAAGGCCGCTAATAAATACCTCTGACCCGATCGAAAGGTAGATACAGAGAGTACCTTCATTTTATTATGTGAAACATTCGGAGTTATCTGTTGTAAACTTGTGGACCGTTAAATCACTGAATACTCACACTTCGGACTCCAGTCACACTCTAAAAACATCCCTGTTCAACCACAATCCTGTCGACCTAAGCCAAGGACTTAGCCGTACCTTCACCTTTATGTTTTATGCTTTCCGTTGAACCTAAGTGATAAGACAGGGAAATAGCCACCGAATTTTACAAATGTGAGCAATTATTATTGGGGTTTTGCAACTTTCGTAATAGTAGTCTGTTTTATCCGCAGCGACGGTAGAGAAGAACCTAGTAAAAACAATACTATACCCACCGAACGCGAATTTAATTTGATAGGATTTCAGAACTGAGGAACTGACAAGCAGGCTCTTAGACAAAATTGCGGCGTCGGTCCGTGCAACCCGTCACTCGTCCGACAGTCGAACTATATCCAAAATTAACCATAACCACCGCTATGGCGACTGTGCGAAGGAAGGTGGGATACTCCATGAGGTCCCGGGTTCAATTCCTGGTTGGCTCTCTTCCTACTTTCGTTTACTGTTGGGTATTCGAGTACTTGGTCCTCTCCTCAGAGATAGATCTTGGTTTAGTTATGTGCGCCGATAGGGCCTCTAGAGTAACTTCTGTAGGGAAGTGTCACTTCGTTGATATCAATTCAGCCATACGAGTGAAAAAGTTCGTTCAGTTGATATAGCGAGAATTTGAAATGAATTTGTTTAAATGACTATACCAGTAACTTTCCGTTGAAGTTTTATAATGTTTTCACGGGTGACGTGAACATACAGAATTGAGATGCACGACGTACATGGCATGTTGAGAGGAGGGCGTTGGATGCGTATTTAAATTTTTGTTATCATTCTCGTAGAATTTGAAGGAAATCAATGTGTCATTTTTGCCTTTCATTCAATGGTTCATTTTGATTGTCTTCAGTCAAACTCAAAATCCTAGAATTCGCCTCCGGCCCTTTCATCCTGGACAAGGACAATAGACAATAACTAATTTTTTGTCATAATTTCCATTCATACGCTCATTTGGGGTGTACACGAATGTAGCCAACTTTTTCGTCTACCTACAGGTTACACAACACAACACAAGAATAAGAGGAAGGAAAAAATCAAAAACAATCTTTTTAAGGGGTATGTTTCATTGACTGAATTCACTGAATAATACAAATTTTTCTTTATACATTATGTCGTGTTCGATTTGAAAATATTATAATATTGGGTAGGTATAATAAGGTTTTTAACAAAAAGATTATGTGGGTCAGCTAATCCGTCCGGGTATAGTTGAAATTAAGGATCTGATTAATATATTAGATATGCCAGGTATATTTTTAACGCCCACGCGATCAAGGTTCTTCTACGTTAAATCATTTTGGCAATATTATTCATTCCCTACGAATTTCTAACGGTTTCGAACTTTAACCTCTTGTCTTGGTTTATCGTCAGTCCGTACTCTGTACTGTAATGTCATTGCATATTTGAGTTGCAGGTTGCAATGTCGCAAATTCACTATTCAAATGTGATTATTGATTCCTTATTACCTCATTTCTGGGTATACATTTGGCACCGGGGAGGTTTCAGTCAAAATTACCTGGAAGAGGCCGAAGAGGATTGTCGGAGTCTTCTACAGATTCACAGTTAGGCAGTTGCCCAAAATTATTTTCATATTTATATAAGAAACTACAACAGAGTGCGAAAGCGCTAATGCTATAGTGCTAGCCGCAAAGGCGATTAGTAGTTTCAGTTTCTAAACTTAGGAATTCTGATTTGATAACTTGGAGGCTAGAGCTGACAGTTTCGAACCTACCTAATTTCTTGTCTTATTGCCCGAATACATGTTTAATTAATTTCCGATTTTTTTATTGCAGTTCCTGTGCTTGCTGGGCTGTGCTGTGCAGAACGGCTAAACCAGGGTGATCAAATCAACTAGGGCTCGTCAGCGTAGCCAAGCCGCTACATGTGAAATCGTCATTTCGACTCGAAGGATTCTCATTGAATTAATTTGTACACCGAAAGAATCCAAAGTGGTAACTAATTTTTAATTTTTAGCTAGCCAAATCATTAAATAGTTGGTCGAAAGCTGTTAGCATAAGACACGGAACTAGTTATTCGCAATTAATTTCAATTAATTGCGAATAACTAGTTCCGAACACTCAGTCAAGACTGAGTGTTGCGGCCGGTCATTCGCATTTTATATTTTCTCGGTTTTGTTTTTCGGCGTTTGAATTTTTAGTCATTTTGATTTTGTGATAGGCAATGCCATTGCCGAAAAAGTACGAAGAAATTCAATCGTTCAAATTATTTTAAATTCGAAAGAATACAAATCTCAGGCTGACTGGCTGACAGCTTCTCGAAATGGTTTAAGGTCAAGGTTTATGTATTTCCTCATTTCCTTTTTCTCTTCTCATTCGCATTTTTCATCCTCACTTTCCCTAACCTAACTTCAATGAGTAACGATTTCGTTGAGAGTTAAGAAACTTGAGAGAGTAAACTGTAAGTACTGTAGGAGGCGGCAGGGTAGCAATAGAACGCATTGAGAGTTCATTCATTCAGTTGTAATTTAAACCTTGTTGAATTGTGGACGGTGGTGGAAACGTTTCCTCAATCCGAAACATAGTCCGAAACCCCCATGTCTCAGGTCACCCGGAGACCCCTCGTCAATTTTAAGTTTGGGGGGTCTAACTGACCCTCTTTGTGGGGTCAATAGACCCTCAGTATATGGCTTTAACATTGGAGGGCCGTTTGACACCCCCTATTTTGACCCCCTCGTCGACCAGGGTAGGTTTCGGGCTATGATCCGAACTAAAACACGAAGGACCTTCAGACTGGGGTTACGACTTAACTCCTATATGAAAAGTTTGAAAAGTCTTCATTTGGTTGAGGTCGTCACTTGATCAACTTCTATTAAAAAATTAGGCTTGCTCGTCCTGAAATGCTAATTATTTTGGAATCTCAATGTTTACGTTTGTTATTTTGAAATGATCAACTCCGGTCTTCGGTGGATTTCTTCTGATTAGACAATTCAGTCGTTCGCAACAAGTACACTTTGCCGACAGTTAGTATGAAAGTAGAATTTATTTGTCACCCAACCACAAATTGACACAAGAAACAACAAAGTTTGTACTGATTGAATTACTTAAGGACTTCGATTCAAGAAGAACAGAATTTATTTATTTATCACATACTTCTAACTTTAAGAAGAGGAAAATGTTCAGTCGATCATGACTGGCTTTACAAAATGAAGTGTGGGGAAAAACTGATCTCACAGGTTAACCAAAATTGACATTTTTATAGAAAAAGTTTCCAGTTGATTCCTTGAACAGTTTTAAACAGGCACGTCTTTGATGTCATCGGGAACGGGCTGCTTGGGATGTTTGTTGTCAAAATGTTGACGGTAGGTCTTTGGATCGGGCATTTGGGCCTGTGTAAAAAAAAATTAAAATCTATAGATTGGCTCTAATTCGTATTTTCCGGTAATAAGTCCCGAGTGAGCTAAACAAAAAATTAAATCCACAAATCCAGCTCAAGTTGTACAAAATTACCTTGCAAACGGTGCAAACATATGTAAGGGATTTGGCGGCTGCCTTCTTCTGTTCGGTCAAACTGTGTCCTTGTTGTTTCTTAGCTTTTGCCTGTTATAAAAAAATAAGTAGTTTAATTGCTACCGGACAGTACGGCCATAGTACGGCTGGCAATATACATATAACAGCTTACATAAATAACACCACATAATAATTCTAATCTAACTAATATAAACGTAAGTAATAATAATTATTGAACATTGTATTCGACAAATTCGACTAATTCTTATTTCCGGTATGAGTATTGAGTATTAGTATAACTAGTATAACATACATTTTACTACTCGACTGTTCCTATTTTTATCTGGTACTGGGTTGTTTCCACAATAAATTAGTAGTAACCGGTTTGTATTTTTCAAACTAATCTGCAACTCGTGTAACTTAAGTAGAGTTAAATCCTCGAGTTAACGAGGTAGAGCGTATACACAAAGTAGAACGATGGGTAACGTTTTGTCTTTATATCTTATATCTTGACTTTCAATTTCAACGGAACCAACTTAATTATTTTTTTAATGTGTTCGTAGAGCCAGTCTTAGTCATAACTAGACGAACCCAATCTCAGATTTCATACCCAGGTTCTAATTACTTCCAAGCTACTGAATGAACGTTGAGGCGCGTTGAGTCAATGACCACGTCGGTAAAAAGTAAACGTGGTCTGGGAAAGTTCGCATTCAACATTGACATTATTATAAATGCAAATGCGTTTGATTTGATTTCGACTTCCTTAACTTGACATAGAATGATGAACCATGAGCGTAAAATCAGTAAAATGGTTAAAAATTAATCCAGAATAAATGCAGATTAGATTAAACTGGATTGTAAAAGATGGAAAATGTTAGAAGTGATTTCTAGCTAGCTGTCAGCAGGGTTGACGCAGAATTTCAGAACAGCTGGGTGTCAAATTGATATTTTGCCATGAACGACAAAAACGGGTCAGGCCGTCGGGCAAGGCACAAAATAAAGACACGATGCTTTGCACTTTTTGCACTTTCTGTTGACTGTTTAGTTTACCCATACGAAATACACTTCGAAATTATATTCTCTGTTCTAAATACTGATGACTATCCAATAATGCAATGCATAATGCATGCACCCCCAAATGAAAAAACCGAGACCAAGGTTAAATTCGTTTGAAAAAATACAAATAATAGTAATATTAAAATTAATTATATGTAAAATAAAATTACACATTACAAAAACTAAGGAAATCAAGTACGCTAAGTAAATGATACTTGTTATTGACATTGAACGCAACTACGCAATGGGGTCGTTCACCCACCTTCCTTGACCTTAACCTTAACAATTCTACGCATTACACCTGCCTACTAAAAATCTAGTCTTTTTAGTCTTTTAGAACTCAAATCTTTCAACAAAGTATTTCTGATTTCTTATGGAGTTAATTATTAATTTTCAGTTAGTTGATAGACTTACAGCCTTCTCCTGAGTTTTTGCTTGTGATTGTAATTTTTGTTGACCACGGGCCATGTTGTTGATTGAGCAGCAGGTGGGTTACTTTTTGGACGATTGTTGATAATAACTAATTAGTTGTAGTTCCTTCTTGAATCGGGGAGTGTAATACTTATTAATTTGGTGCGGACAATAGTGACTAATTAATATTAGTTAAGAATTTTGACGGAATTAGTTGCTTCTGAAGTTTAAAAACTGAATGTCAAAAAATGAGCGAGTGTAATGTTGGTTGGTGGTTTGAAAGGGGTGCGCGGAGTTGGGCAAGGAAGAACAGCAGGGGAATTTACATGCTCTGTCCTCCCTCAGTTCTCTCACAGATGGGCATCCACTCCTAGTCAGCCGTCACTCCGTCCCAGTGCAGTGGTATAACTACTGGCCTATCATTTCTCTATGTGCAGGGTCCATTCCCTCCGATAGACAATAAAGATTTTTTGAGACTTTAAATTGTCCTTACACTAAGGCGGATATTCCGTACGTATACGTACGCCAATTACTTGTAGACACTTAACTAAACCGTGAAAATTTAAAGGAAATCTTCCCTGATTACCATTGAAAATTAACAAGTTTTCCTTCCCTTCTTCCAGAAATTAAATAGGCAACATATCAGCTCGCCACAGGAGGGGGTATCCTTCGTAATGAGGAAATACCCCCCTGGAAATGGGCTCAATTTTTAATATGTTGTACCTGAAGTGACGCCTTACGACTTGTGTATTGGTGAAACTCGGGACATCCCTCTGTACTCTGTAAGGCATTGCCCCAGATGACCTACGTGCGGTGTCTGTGAACCGGGAGTCAAGGAGAGTCAACTTGGTATACTGACTCTTCTTGACGTCACCTGTTCAAATGACACAGTACTTGACCTAGGTTATTTGGTGACCCTACCATGACCTTTGGTGGCCTCCTGAAGTCAAACGGATTTATACATTGATGCATTGATTTTGCTGAGGGTGACTGTTCGCCTTGATCGTACCCGGGGGTTACTATAGGATTTCCTTAGTGCCAAGATCTGTTGTACTTTTCTCTCATTTCCAAAAACCAAATCGTAAATGTTTCTTAGTCCCTCTGAAAGTAATAACTCTCTCCTCCCTTCGGGTATTTGAATTTCGAGAACACCCTTCCTCGAAAATGTTGTTCAGAAGGTAGTATTCGTGGCATATAAAGTAGAGGAAGGGATAGATTGCAAGAATTGAAATGGCCATCTCTGTTCCGTCCTGATTCCCCTCTATTTAATCCAACCCTCCCCACTGGCACTGGCAATATGAATTCTGTGGGAAGAAATTGTAAGATCCATCTTTCATGCTTAAAACGTGTAGAAAGTTGTACCCTCTTTTTGAGGTGTTAGACAATTATTGCAATTACAGTCAGTTGAATTGAATCTTCTTCAGCACTTCTTTTGCACAATAAACAAAGTGCGAATACAGAAGTGAAAGTGAAGAGAATTAAGCAGGAGTGCGGAATGTCGATATAATATTATGCGATGACTGTCTGTCGAGAGTTAATATCAATTAACTGTGTTTTGCTTCAACCTTTTGCAGCTGAATCTTGGGATTAGCGGGAAATGATAGATATACAAGTACAAGTTTTGTAGGGAGTTAGATCTTAAAGGCTACCGCGCAGCGGAATGAATCCGATGTCAGAGTCAGAGTAGAGAGTCCTTTTTGGTTATATTATTCAATTTTCAAAACTTCAGTTCGTTAACTAAAATTGGTTCCCATTGGGTGTTATACTATTCTCACTTACAAAACTGTTTTGAACAGCTATATTTATCGTCGAAAATAGTATTTACAGATGTATCGGAACTTTCGATGATGTTTTAAGAAATACACTACTATTCTCTAGAAAGGCATAATTTTGACTCCGTGTCAGTTTGTAGATGTACTTCAATACCTCCTGCTCGTGCATACTTTTGGGCCCTTCTGATCTCTTTTAAGTGCACTGGTATTTGGTTTAGTTTTTTAGGAGTTCAGGAATTAGGCTTACCTCTTTGAAAACTAGAGATCCTGAATTCTGTGCAGTGTGCCCCAAGAAGCTTTGTTCAGTTAAAATTTCAATGTTTAACCTCTACTGGCCAGAGGGTAAGTTTGGGTGTTGCGATATATTCGGGAGAGCGGAGGGGAGATGAAGACCGGTGATCCTGTGGCCAGTGCAGTAGAGGTCAAACATTAAAATTTTTAACTGAACTCTTCTTGGGGTACAAATGACCGTAGACCTGGAGATACGTATTCAGGCCATGTTAAGTGATAATTTTGACGCAGTGGTTTTTGTCGAATTTATGAGGTGTACAGAAATAAAAATTACCTCAA